>JAVQJL010047546.1:0-23178 GCA_036024295.1 Nannoperca obscura
CTTTACTGTGTAGAATAAATCTTATTGTCAAATGTTCTGCAATTAAAGTTTAAGTCCATCTCGTAAAAGTGCATATAATATGTATAATTGTCTTAACAGCTGTGATTAGGCATTTATTGTTAATGTGTGTGTTGGTTTGGGAGTGCATGCATGTTTATACAGTACACCCCAAATGTTATATGCTACTTGATATATATATATATATATATATATATATATATATATATGTAGTATATATATGTACTGTATGCGTAACAAAATGTGTTGCCCCTCATTGACCATTCAGGCTGTACCTTAAACTGTATGCCACAAGTCTATGTAGTACTCAGTCAAACCAAAACACACAGTGTGTGAAATACACACCTCCCCCAGCCAGTGTGTATTTCTCTAAACATGTATACACACTCAGGGCTGTCTGCGAGGCAAAGCTGAGCGACAAAATGAGGGAAAGCTCCAAAACAACATCTGGAGAAGCGTGAGTATGTGCGCGGGTTTGCACTGTGAGTAACAACATGTGAATATGTGCCTGTGCATGCATGTGCTCGTGTGGTTACTTGACTGCGACTGTGGACGCTGGTTTGTTGGTTTGTGTCTCAGTGCTCCTGAAATAGCACTGTAAACACAGAGGCCTTTGCACATAGTATATACATACATAAATCTGCTTAACCAAAACCATCCTGCCCCATACCTTTGTGGCACTGATGGAGCTGGGCTTGTTTGGTACGTTGTTAATAACAACAATTATGGGTGTGAAAGTATGTAATTCATAATATATACACACAGTGTTGTTGCCTGAGTCATTTAATGTTTTCATCAGCACGGTTGTCCAATTTCATGATGCATGCTGAATTCAACTTCCTGGGATTTGTTATTCACTGTGTAGCTTAATATGACCTTGAATTCACTTTTCTTTACAAATTTAGAGTATGATTGATGCCTAAAAATTTCCAACTTTGTTAGATTTTTCTCTGTAATTGTTATTTTATTTGTTTACTCATTAGTAACATGCAGAAAATCAGTTGTGGCCCTTGGAACAAAGCAATCATGCGTAAAATGTCACAAACTTATATACACCGGTAAGTAAATCCCTTTGTTTTTGAATATTGATATCTAGTTTATATGGGACACATTAGTATGTACCTCAGATCTTAGACTTTGTTGCTTGGTCAGTATAAGACAAACAGGAATTCAGCTCACAACAGCTTAGCCCACAAACATTTATTAATAGGAGAGGAAGTTGCACAAAACCAAGCTTTCAGTTTGAGTGTTAATTATTTTTGCCCAGATGGGCTGTGTGGTTTCAGCGTTTATCTAAATGACACCTTTTAAAGATGATCAATTTGACCTACATATACAGGAAGTTTGACTAAATTCCTGGACAGAAGGTATGATAGTCTTCTGTACCACATAACGTAGTGCTTTAACTCAGTTCAATATATGCCACTACTCACATACTTTACACATGTTTTTATTAATATGACAGTTCTTCGGAAAAACTATTTTCCTTGACTGTTTCATAGTAAGCCTTTTAAATTGGCCTAAAAGCCAAGTGGACAATTTATGCTGGCAGCAATATCGCTGCAGTGGTTTTAAGACTTGTCTTTACTTACTGTGCAGGGAATTGTTATACTCAGCCTAAACCTCATTTGTAACAGGGATCTATAGAGTCTGTGATATCTCGGTGCAAGCAAACACCCAAGTATCACATTACAGTTCATCTGTAGACGACTGTAGACACCTACAGACGTAAAGATTGGAGCTTGCACATTTGGTTTCTTGTCTGTTTAAATGTGAGAGATTAAGAAATGTATAAATGGACCTATTTACATCTTTATGTTTAGCTATAACATCTGACACTAGCTGATTTCCTCTTTTGCTGACCACAAGTACAGCTGCTTCTAAACAATATCCTGAATGGGCATTTACTGAGGAGTTCCTCTATTTCTTTTCTTTTACCTCTGGCTTGACCTGAGTTTCTATCATGTTGAATAATTTTACTTGTCAGAAATCCTCCCTTAGGAGGACTGAAGGTGGGGCTTCCCAGTCAGTTTCCTGAACTTCATGCCTCCCTCACTTATCATTACTAAATAATAATCTGAGAAATAATATGAGGTGACATACTGGGAAGGTAGTGGGAGGAGAACTGCGGGGCGTTCACTCATAGAGGATATCCCGTACGCGTTTTTTTATTTTATGGAACATGGTGAGCTGGGCGATTTCCTTGAGTTCCTTTAACTCTGGGTTCATGTGTGTTTGTAAAAGTGGGGGGAGGGTTCGTGCACGTGTGTTTTAGGGTGAGGGTATGTAGGGCTCTGGGCAAATACATAAGCACTTCTAAAGGCATGGATTCACGTGTGAAAGGAGGACAAAACTGAAAGAGAGACAGGAGTTACAAACTGTGAGCTCATGTACCAGTAAAGCTCCAGTTCCATTAAAGTACCATTAAAATAAAAGTAACATTGAACATTGTGTGCTGCCCTTTATGACTATAGTTGGCCTTTAATAGAAAGGGTGATACATCAGCAACACTGAATCACAAGATTATGTATATTAGAACAAAGGCAAAAACCCAGTTTTGGTCCTGGGCTAGACCCCTTCATGTTAACAAATGCAAGTAGATTTTAACATACTTATTTCCCAAAGGGAGGGTACCAATAGGTCATTTTAAAAGGTATCACAGAAGTAACTGTTCCACTTGTAATGTAGTTGTAATGTCAGTTTGATACTAAGTGTCATCTCAACAGACAGGACACTGGTTTTCTTCCTGTTTAATTGGTAGAACATAAAGCAACATGACACACCTTTTTCTCTCATTTCCAGACTGAATCCTTTGTTTTATTTCCCCTTTGTTGTATTTTAACAGCTGGGTGTCACCAACTAGCCACCACAACAAGTTAATAAAATCTTGAACGTATTATTTTAATCCTGAACAGGCCCAGAAAAGAGAAGTAGGAGGTGTTGTGGATCCACCCACAATCAAGAGATTGGTGGGGTAGTTGCAATGGCTGTAGTCAAGGCAAGAGGTCCAAACAGAACTACACAACACAGGTTGAAAACCAGGAAGTAGCTTAGCCCATGCAGGACTTCCTCAATTGAGAGGAGTAAGGGGGGAGGTAATGCCTGGCTGCAGGGTTTTCTTCATCTCGCCTTTCTACTACCATGTCCTTGCCTCCAGTGGAGTCAGTCTTTACTAAATTCCTCCACCTCTCATTTAAAATGTCCCTCTGTCTGTAAAATATGAATCATACACATGGAACATTTCACAGACTTTAGGGAAATGGTGGCTGCACTGAAGCGGACAAAATGACACTGCCACACTGCCACCAAGTGGTAAAAGAAAATGGGTACGCAGTGTGTCTGTATGCATCATATGGTTGCTGAACTCAGACACCTTATTAACGGTCGAATTAAAGGCTAATATGCAGAGTGTCGCTCAGCTTGATGTCCAGCCTTAATCACTATAAGATGCTAGATTAGTCTTATCCTCTCAGTGCAGACTGAACACATATGGGCCTGGACAGTTCCACTGAATCTCCATTAGCACAACAAACCACACGTTAAAATCAATAAAGAGTAAGTGATTAAAGGAAACAATAAGGATCTCTGTTGAGAAATAGTCATGCCAGAAGTTACTAAGTAGGACAGAGTAATAACGCCACAAATGCTGGACTGGACAGTACACAGACTCTGATGCATGCTAAGCATTCCTCAAAAGAGTCTGCTGTCTGTCGAAAACCAAATCATATTAGCTGACATATGAGCTCTGCTTCCACTCCCCGTAACTTAAAATAAACCATCTGTGTAAGTCTGAATTAATCTGACAAGTGGACTCCTCAGCTTAAAGTCTAATCATGTCATGATGGCATGGAGATTTAACTCCATCGTCCATCTATTGTAAGGTCATAGTTGTGGGTTAGCTGTCAGCATCAGACCTAAGGCTGCCAATTACAGGACAGCAGCCACTTTGCCCTGGAAGATTACGTTTCCTAATTCTTGCAAGTCGTGTTTGACAGGCCATCACATCAGGTTTACTCTCTGTTGCTGTGCATATGAAAGCTATTCAGAAATATTGTGTGCAGTTCACAGTGAGCTCAGCTGTGGCTTTTCATTCAATGAGAATGAGATAAGAAATGTCTGAAAAGTCTGTTGGTCAGTTTGTAGCTCAGACCACATGTATGAGAAATAAATCAGAGGTAAAGTTGACATGTAGACAAACACAGACACACAGAGGTCTCTGCTTCCACCTCAACTGACCAAGTAAAGCAAACACAACCAGGGTGGCTTCTAGCTCTGACTGCTGCCACTGCTGACAAGCTGCTTCCTCTGCAGTCTAACAAAGAAAAGAGTAAAAGAAAGTCCCTCTCGAGCAAAACCTTCTCAAAACTTATATAAATAAGTTGGAAAAAGCCACAACTTACCGGCTATTCTGTCTCGCTCCATAACTCAATGGCTACCTCAAATAGCCACATGTAACCTCTCCTTTTTCTCTCCTCTCCCTCCTTCTCTTCCCTTTTTTCTTCCTGAAGACTTCCCCTTTCTCCTGAGTTAGTCACCCTGTCCCCCTCTTTCAACCCTCCCTCTCTCCTCCCTCCTTTTCTTCCCTCTGTCTCCCTTGCTCTTACTTCCTCCAAGTTTTAATGTCTTCAGTCTGTCAGGATAACAAGTGAACGGAGCAGACGTCCGCAGCCATGTGCTAGTCATATGGAGTACCTCTCTCTCTCTTGCTTTCTTTGCTCTCTCTCTCGGGGCTCTCATTCTCTCCTACACACATATGATGCAGGCGTTTTAGCCCAGAGACATACAAGCTGGCACTTTAAATGTTTTTTCTTCTCCAGTGTTTGCTATTACTCCCTTGATGCTGTAGCTAATCTCCAATACACACACACACACACACACTCCCCTTACACTGATGCTGTATTGTGTATTTGAGATAGATCCATAGCCCTTTGACCAAAGGTCCTAATCTGAAAATAAACTTGGTCCATTTATTACAGAAAAAAACTACAGCAGTCCACAAGGACATCCTGCACTATACCAACACACACTTCTACCGTGTCATCATTACCACTCTAACAGGATGTAGAAACCCGCATAAAGTCATCCAAACAACTGATGACTGGCTCTTAGTGGACTGAAGAGTATTCTCAACAATCATCATCTAAAGAAACTTTAGTCCAGGGCCCTTGTGTATGAAGTGCTTCTCAAAAAGGCTTGTTTACAACCAGCTAATAATAAGTGTTACAGGATCTCAGCTAACAAGCTTGTTGACCTCATGCACATCAGCTGAGTGTCTCTCATCCTCAGCCATGTATAGGAAATGACTGGACATCTGATGTCTTGTTCATCATGTTGCTCACAGTCTGACTGCATCATTATTCAGAGAGAATTTACATCTGCGGCAAAATCACTGGTGTTACTGCAGCACAGACACACACTTGTGTTTAGACTCTGGCCTCTGACCCTCCCTCAGCGAGCCGCCGTCTGGGTGAGAAACTCTCAAGAAAGTGCGACACACATGGACACACTATCGCACACATACATACACACACACACACACACACACACACATCTTTGTTTTTGTGTCATGGAGAAGGCACAGCTCGACAGCTCACTTCCTCTTCCTTTTTCTTCCATTACCCATGTCTTCCAAACTTACACTTAGCTTTACCAGGAAGCAAAGATATGGCTAAAAACTGTCTCTCACATCTTCTACCCACTTAATCATGCACACAAACACAGAAACACACACACACACACACACACACACACAGGCAGTTGCTTGGATGAAGCAATAATACGATCTAGTATTTCTCCAGACATGCAGTAATGACAAATGCCGCTCTCTCTCTCTCTCTGACCAGCCCCGAAATCAGGAACTCTAAGAATCTTTACATTATTTCATGTACATTATTTATTGGGTGGAGCATCTTAAGTGATACAGGCAACTTCACAAGCACATGCGCGTACGCACACACACACACACACACACACACAGCTCTCACTCCTTTGACATTTGGGGACCTTTCCTGACATCCGCAAAGAGAAGTGAGGAGAAGCAGAGCAGAGGAGGCAGAATAGGGATATATAAGTGTAACTGCACTGTGAGTGGATTTAGCCCAAGTAAGGCCCCCTGACTAATACTAAAGATCAGAGTAAAAACATGATTTAGTTGGGGGTGCAAGTGCTAAATTCAGTTACATGTCATTATGGTGAATGTTTACATGTATATTTGTAAATATTCATATATATAATTATAAAGTTTGAGTTGCAGCAGTTAACCTCAAATTGGTTTAGTTTGGTGGGCTAAAATAGATAACCAAACTATTCAGGAGTGTATTCTGCTTGTCTGGTCAGTCTTCTCTGCACATGTGATGTTCTGTGGACATTGAGACCAAAATCTGATCAAGGTGGCAAATTAAACCAGAAATCAGAATAAAACCAGATACATTTTAAATGAACCTATTGGTGATGAATCCATATGGAAAGCAGGATGCCGGTGCCATGACAAAAGTGCAGTTTTAAAAATAGATATCTCTTTTGGCCGCTGGCTCTTTCTGTCTCGTGATCGTTTTCCAGACTTAAAAAGCAGTAGTTAATCACAGGGTGAGGGTCAGAAAAACACATGAAACACACAAGATGTGCTTATCCATTTGTTGACTCACTTTCATATGCATAACACACAAACACATGTTCCGACAGACACGTAAACGCATGTACAATGTGTTTGTGCACACACATAGCACTTCTACAGTTGCGTAAGTTATTTAAGACAAATACGGTTTTTTTTTCTCTTTCTGTCTTTTGGATGCCTCAGCATAGCACACTTAAACCTGTACCCCAGCTGTCTCTCACTCTCCCCCTCTCGCTCTCTCACATAATCACACACACACACTCATGTTCATTTAAACACTTTTTTGTCCATCCGTAACGTCATCTCAGATTAACACATACACATACATTGGATGCTGTTGAGGACTTGGATGGAGGATGGAGGACCTACAGTATACGGACAATAAAATAAATTACTCAATGAATGATAGAAGTAATATAATAGGCAAGATTATGGGTGTAGCACGGTTTATTTAACCTGCAACATAATAACGAATGCAATGACATAAAAAAAAGAATGGGTTCCTGATATTACAGTATTTTATTCCTTCATTTAATAATTGTTAATTTTCCTAATAATACTACATACTACACATTACCTTCTTTGGGGAGGTAAAATTATCCATGTGTCCCTATTCACCATGGTGCTCTGAACCATTAAGGCCACATCAGACCAAAGATTCACAACAAGACAAACCCATTTTTGAACGTCACAGGGAAAAGTTGCAGCAGTGTGAACTGGCCCATCTCAGTTCGACTCCAGCCGGCTGATGGTGTCGCCTGCGACTCAGCTTGTTAAATCGTTAAAGCTTTGCAAGGAGTTGCAAGCTTCAACTCGTCTCGTTGCGAATCTGGCCTTTATCTAAAGTGACACTGACCTTTAAGTTTTATTTATTTAAATATTTTCTAATTAAACAAACTTTAAAAATGACAACCACGTATTAATGAGTAAACCTGACCTCATATCACTTAGGGAGTCTTACAATTCAGCGTCAAAGCTGCTACGCATCCTCATTTATTCTAGTTTTCATTCATTTCAACCTAAATTACTTAGATATTTTTTTAATGACTACTTTTCATAAAGATCTTCCTTTTTTCCTGGTGCAAGAGGACACTGTTCACTGCTGTTTCACAGTAAATTAAGTTGTTTGAGCTTGTAAAGGACATAATTCAGACAAACCTGATACAGAGAGAACAGACTGAGAGGGCCTCCCGCACTCATACCTTTCACCACCTCCCCTTTCCATCATCTCAACCTGCTGGCGAGATACAGCCAGACCCTCCCACCACACACACACACACACACACACACACACACATACATATAACTGTACACACTCAGACACAAATGCGTATGAGCACTCGAACATCCACTTAAACCGAGACACACACAAACTCAAAGGGTTATCCAAGCAGATTCCTCTCGCATGACCGTACACCCTGTAAACACACACAGAAAACCCACACATACACACACACACACACACACACTCTTTTTTCTGTCTTTTCTTAAATACACACATACCACACATATATGTGCTGCCTATATTTGCACCCGATGAGGCAGATGGTCATGAGGCACAGACGGGCACGTGTGCTTGTTCTCTCATGCGAGACAAACTCAAACACACAGAACCCATGAAAAAAAATCTGTGTATCACACATTGACTTAGGGTGGATGGTGAGCCTTGGGGTGCACATTAATGTAAGCCATTACTTCAGAGCGAGACCTATGGCCAAACGCGTGACTCAAACATGCTAAATTTAGTTGTATAACAGTCAAGCAAAAAATAAAATAAAATCACCAGCATGCCAGCCAGCACTAAAGGGATGCCTGCAGGGCAGCGATGCACAATGAAGGAGAAAGAACAGTGGGAAGGAGATAAAAGATAAAAGGAGAGAGGGAGGAACGAGCGGGGAAAGTAGTGAAAGAGGTAAATGGAGGGGAAGAAGAAAGGAGAGAAGGTGAGGAAGGAGTCAGGGAAGAGGAGCGGACACTGCTTGTATTTTCAGGGGTGAAAAACACATGAAAGAGAGATCTACACACATACACACAAACTCTAAATGTGGAGTCATACGCATGTGCTATGGTGTGCAGCAACCATGAAATCAGTGCCTTTGGTGTATTTATAGTTCAGGTTCAAATTGCACCTATTGATACAAACTAGATGTATGTGATGCACATTATGAAGTAATATTGTGCTTGAATGTGCCTGACATGTCAAAGTGAATGAATAAAATTAATGAAGACTGAATTTGATTTGGCTGCTTCAGTGTCAAGGTCTACGCTGGCTCAGTGTCATGGCTTTCTGGAATGCTTGAATAGAACGGTCATCGTTAATATTACTAGTAACAACTGTGCTTTTCTTTCTATGACATGTCAAAATGTCTTCCATTCACTTTGTGATATTCCGCTTTGATAGTATGGTTTGGCCCATCTTGTTATTGAACAGGAGACAATTGCTGTGCGATCAAGTTTACATTCTTTAATTTTATGTGACAGAGACTGGATTTGCTGTATTTCAAAAATAGAAAAGTCTTTCAGTTTGCTTGGTGTTTCCTTCCCGTTTAACAATCTCCACCAAAAAAACTAAATAGCAGCCCAAGCTGAGGATGTGCATGTTAGCATAGCCTATTGTACAGCTATTTAGTGGAAATGCAAAAGCTCCATAACACACAAAAATGAATCTGGCTTTAAGTACACAGATATGAGCCTAACAAAATACAGTAAAACATTGTATTCACACTACACATTCACACTACACCACAAAGAGAGAACCATGTGTGAAACACTTGCAGGCATGCTTAACTTCACACACAACGCACACTATCTTTGTTCCTCCTTTGCCATCTGCTCATAGAAGATGGTGGAGGATGAAAAAGAGAAAACAGTGTGATGTGGTGCTTCTAGCCACAGTCTGATGACCTCACCAGAGCGCTACGTGGCACTCGTCTTCCCCATGCCTCGTCTCCATCATACCCTCACACATGCACAGAGAGAGAGGAGCTTGTCCTCCTCATTTGTGTCCCCTGCTGCTGCTGCTGCTGCTGCTCCAGCCTACACATCCAACCTGGGGCATGTACAGGGCCGACACAACTCTTCACATCACTCATCTACACTAAGCCAAATTTAAAACCGGGACCAATGTTCTCATGCAAACCATGAGGAAAGGCATTTTTGTAAACACAAAGAGCTCCCACCGTTTGTTCCAGATTTATTTCACTTTTCATGTTGTAAGTGCCATTCTACTGAATTAGGGAAATACCAAATAATGGGCAACCCATCTTCTAAATACCACTGAGAACCATCATGTTAGTAATATGTAAGAACCACAGTGATCTTGATTTTGGTTTGGTTTGGGATCTGGAATTTATTTTTGACAAGCAATCCTCTTAAATACAACGTACCATCCAGAATAAGCCCAGGAGCTATTCTGTAAGACAGTAAGTACACATTATTACAGCAATGTCGGAATAAGAAGATCTGACTGTATATCTATTTTCCAATCAGACTTCCCAGCCTGACTTGATGGCAGTAACATGGCCCCACAAGCAATTCCCACTGAATCTGATCAAGGGTAGAGAAGAGAAGTGGACGGGAGAGCTGATCTGCTGTTGTTCATTAATATAAACTCAATGGCTTGATGTGTTTTTCTTTTTTACATTACATCAAATATATAACAATGCATCTCAGGTCAAAATGAAGGCCACATCACTCAGTCTGCTTCCCATTCACTACTGTGGTATTTCCGCGCTAGGGTGCATATTCATCTGCTGACCTGCTGGGTTAAGTGAACAAAATGAGTCTGGATTCAATAAAAGGTATGAGTGATTGTCTGAGAATTGTTAACATGTAATATATGCAATTCATAAATCTTTGTCTGGAAACTTCCTTTTGAGATTCCCATGTACTCATTTGACATTTAAGGTTCTCCTTAAAATTATGGTAATATCGTGAAAAATCAAATAGTTACCCACTACAACTATGACAACATGTCTTTGGATCCACACAAAACAACAAAACACAGGAAAGCACTAAAAACCCAAACATTAGTCATACATTGGACTAAAAACAAGGAGTAAACTTCAGGCATGTTACAGATAAATGAGCAATATCAGAAGATAAAGAGTCTACAGCCATCGTTACAGCTCTGTTTGACTGTACTTAAACACAGCAGTGCTTTGAGCTAAACCTTAAGACTAGCATGGCAACATGCTCACAGTGACAATGCAAAGGTATAATGTTTACCATCTTAGAATGCTAACATTTGCTAATTAGCAATAACCACAAATCTGCGGAGGCTGATGGGAACGTCATTAGTATTGCACATTCATCCTTTGGTGACTGTGAATGTCTGCAAAAAGCTTCATGGCAATCCGTACAACAGTTGGAGATATTTCAAGTGGTGAACCAATATTGCCATCCCTATAGCCATGCCGCTAGCATGGCTAAAAATACAACAAAATCTGAAATGTGGGAGGCAGGACCGAAATGTCCCCCAGCGCTATGAATAATCCAAACATTGACCTTTATAATTACTAACACTCTATTAAAATTTCTAAAACACTGAAGATATTTCGCAGCTCATAAAATTGGTAGTCAAAACAAATTGCAAAACTCATGGCCAAAGTCATTACTAATGTTGAGTCAGCAACTGGCATTAGCACTGAGATGAACTGGACCAATCCTCTGCGAGTATCAGAAATAAATCATGAGGATAACCAATACATGACCCTGTTTCTTATGTAGTTAGTACACATACACACACACACACACACACACACACACACACACACACACACACACACACACACAGAGAAGCACTCATACAGTCCGTCCAGTCAAATCTAGTTCACAGAGCCCCCCCACCCCACCCCCCTTTTTGTTATAACATACAAGTATAACTCATGTAGGCTCCTCTCTCCCAGTGCTCTGACAATTTAAATCCCACTTTCAGGTCACTTGGACTGCCAGAGGCTGTAAAAGTGCTAGTAGTGCAGTCTGTCTGTCCCAGCATGGCTGTGGTAACACTGCTGGCTATTTCCTCCTCACCATAAGGTAATCATTAGATGTGAGTGGGAGCTGGCAGCAGGCTACATAAAATGGGATATCCTCAAAGTCCCAGATCCCTTGCAGGAAAAAGAGAAGGGCTCTGTTGTAGCAAATGATAAGTATGTGGACACTATGTGGATATTGAGATATCCACATAAGAAGCCACTGTGGAAGTCTCAGCACCTTTCATCCATTCAGCAGGAATTTTGTAAGAACTCCTTTTGTGGTTTTGAGTGGAACCTAAGCAAGAATAAAAACAGCCTCAAATGTTGGCTTCACAAATCCTTATGAAATTAGTTAAGCTGGAACAATAACAATCTGTCAGCAGTGCTTAGTGTTTGCTACAGTGTGTAATATACCTCATTGCGCTTTGTAATTTTACAATCTACATGCATTAGGTAATTGAGTAAAGGTAAGCTTAGACAGAGCATGGATGAGAGCAGCAAAGCTATGTGATTTGGCGGGTTATCACAAGGCACAGAACCCAACCACATCAGCCCAAGGCCTGCTGCTTTCACCTCCATCTCTGAATTGATGGAGGGATGATGCTGGAGAGAGAAAGAGAAGGGAGAATGAGAAGAGAGTTCCTGTGGTTCCCTGTGGCTTCAGACCTCTGTAATCAGCATGCCAAGCTCCTGATGTCTAAATCCACAACTCAGACCCAGACAGTCTACACATACTCTACACACATACGCATACATGTACACAGACACGTGCATGCAGACACACACGGAGTGTGCTCCTGACACATGAGCTCTGCAGTGATCTGTGTTCATGTGAAATTCTGACTGCTCTGAAATGACTGAGTGTAAAAAACATACTGTGTCCATGCAGTGTTATACTTGGCATGTATAATTCATTAGCATTTGAGTTTTGTGATTCTAACTCTGATAACTGAGGGTTTTTTTTTTTACTTCTTGGCTCACACTGGATTTCAGTCAATACCGATATTGATATGTAAGAGTTTAAAAATCAGATAAAGGCATATCAGCCAATATATACGTTTGACATAAATACTTGACAAAAATATTTTTGATGAGGCTCCCATACAGGCTGATGTTGATATAGCCATGACAAGCTAATGTCAGTCAATATTATCGGCCAAACTGATTTATTGGCCATCCTCCTTTTTATTTCTTAATCAAGAAATTAGGCAGCAGATTAATCAGTTATGAAAGAAATTTTTAGTTGCAGCCCTCTTTGGGCATGGGGAATTTAGCACAGCAACCTGAAGGTCCTATTCACCAAATATGTCTGTCAATAGTCACTCAATATCTGTTGCCCCAAAGATTAAGTTTTTACATTTACAAAGATTTGAAATTGTAAGAATTTCAAATAAAGGGCGGGTTATTGGAAAAAATGACTAACTAATTTCAAGAATTTAAATCTCTGTACAAGCATGAGTGGTTTTAGTGTGATGGGTGGATTACAATATGTGCAATGTACATTTTGCACATCATCAGGCTTGCTGTCATAAAACATGACCACCTATTTCTTTTGCTCTTTTAATTTGTATACATGCATACACAAACAAACCTCTCTCACATAAGACATAAACTACAAATGTTAATGCTATTCCTTGTACCACATCAAGTAATCACAAAAACACAAATGCAAAGTAACATCAATGCTCACATTATGATCGGACCGTGCTTTACTAATGGCATCTGCTTGTAACATCAGGTGTTTCTTTAATGAACATGCAGCAAAATCATTCACGAATGGCTAGCTGCTCATCATGATAAGCAGCAGTGACATGGCCTGTTTTCATCCTTATGTTATTCACAGAGGGGGCTTTGTAAAGCTAAAACGTCATCGTCGACCATCTCTATTTATAGCCAAACTCTGACACAGAGGCAGATGATGTCATACTTGCATTTGTGTGTGCATGTGCGCATGAATACAAGGGACTACTTAGAGGGGAGAGGTCTCCTTCGTGTACGCATGCAATGTTGAAGCATGGGTCAGCATTTCAGAGCCCAAAGCTAAGTTTAATCAGAAAGGAATAACAGCTATGAAGAGAGATAAACTGAGAGATAAAATCATGAGAGACAGAGCAAAATCCATGTGTCACTTCCTGTAGCGAGAAGGAAAGGATTAGGCAAATAGCTGAGGGAAAGTTCATCTAAAGGGGGATAAAGTTCAGTCCTTTCGATGAGAGAAACTTTTGTTGAATAACTGGTATCTAAGTCAGCCCTTACAGGCTGAGACGGTGAGCTTTTGTACTTGGCACTTACGAAAGAAGTCTGATAAAGGTAGTCTAATACTCACAGAGGCTTTCAAGCAGAGGTTTTAATGTGATATGGATTATATGAACCGGAGAGCTTGGCAGCTTGACTCTTAGGTAGTGAATTAAATAGATGCTCACAGATGAATAGCAAGGTTATAAAGACAGCTTTATCATCACAGGGAGTAGTAGTGAATGTGGTGGCAGTCCAGGCCAATATATGACTCAGACTGAAGGGAATCTAGCTTAGCTGTCACTGAAGAGCCATTGTTGAAGCAAAATAAAGAGCTGTATTGACTCCCCTCATCTGCTAACGGACCTACTGGTGTGGTTTAGTGGGAGGATGGATGACATGATGGATGCTGCAGTTTAAAGTGCCATAGCATTTTTAAGAAACCAGTTAGACCCAACGGTACTGTAGCCAGTCCCTGAAAATCATCTGGGCTTGATTTTGCATTAGCGAACTGAATGACTGCGCTGATCTGTAGAAATTGGTATACTACTATTTTAATAATCAATTAATGGTTTAAGTAATGTATCAAGCAGAAATGTCAAACGTTTGCTTGTCACAGCTTCTCAAATGTGGGACTTTGCTGCCTTTCTTGTTTTTTTTGGTCAATATAAATGTAATCCCAATGGGTTTAAAATATGTTAACAAGCTACCTTGGGCTTTTATATTTTTTGGTTGACATTTTTCAAAGTTTTCTTTAGATTATTATATTAAACAAATAAAAAAAGAGATAATCAAAAAAAAAAGATAATCAAATAAAAAAGATAATCAAATATAATCATTACAGCCTTACATGTAAGTTAAAACACAGCAATGATTACGGAAACTCTTTCCCCTAAACATTGCTTGAGATATTAACATAAAAAGTATGATGGGGTTGCAAAGGCATATGGTAACAATAACAACATTTATCCAATACTGATACTATCATGGACACATTCAAAATCACATTTATAATATTCTAATATTTAATCCAATTAGCTGTGTTTTGCTGTTATGTATTAAAGCGAATAATTCTTCAGATGTATAAAACGGAACTTTCAACAACTTGTTTTGTCAAACCTGCAAAAACAGTTTTTTGGGGCCACTTGGGGGCAGGATCTGAAAACAACGTTATCAGAACAGTGAGATTGAACCGAAACAGTAAAGTTGAGGACCGCACAGCTGATGAATGAGCTTAAACTCATTACAAGCTCTGCAAAACCAAGAGGAGCTGCAGATTCAGGTAATAATTCTCTGCAGGTTCGTCACTACGAGCAAACCCTTGTCCCAACCATTGTCACTTGATACATTGTTATTACGGAGACACACATTACACAGATACAATTTGCTTAGAATCATGAATTTGGATAACAGAATTCAGAAAATACGATGCCATGATATAATCATATCATGCTATAATTTCACTGAAATTCATTAAAGGACAATACTGAAGCATCTCTAAGTCACAATTGAAATATTGACATTAGTGTTAGGACTGATATATTTGCGTTGTTCTCATTAGAAGTAGATCCCCAGTCTAACGTGCCCTAATAAAAATTTAGCTAAGTCAAATATTGTACCGTGTGGGCCAAAGTCTGTACATGTCACCCACTACAAGTAATCCAGCAGGCTAAATCCTGGCCATCACCCCCTCTAGGGTGCTGCACAGCATTGAGATGTTGAGTCATTGTAAAGATTTGTCATTTCCTAGTAAAATCGGCAGAGATGAGAATGTTTCCCCAAGACATCCAGCACTGTGGTAGTCAGTTTATTTTCTATATGAAGTCTAACTCTAACATGACAACCTACAGCCAAAGTCATTTTCACTGGCATCACATCTGTCAGTTCCATCTACAAATCAACATCAGGAACACTTCCCTGAGTCCTTATCAAAACTTCTATCAAGGATGAAAAGTCCAACAAATCCACATAACCAGCCCCCAGCAAATGTCCACCACAAAGGAGTCTATTCAAGCTGAGGACGAGCCTGTTTTCAAAATTGACCCAACCATGATAATATATAGCACAGCTGACTGGGATCTCTCATGCGTAGGAAGATAGAAAGAAAAAAGGGGGGAGGAAATAAAAAAAACCTTACTCCACTGGGTCTCCCTGTTCATTCAGGGTCACATTATTTGAAACTACAAAACAACATGAGAACATCCAGTTCATTAAGCCCAACAAACATATTTGTGTCTGTGATCTAAGAGACCACGCAATGCTCCCAGATTAAAATTAAGCATAAGTTATTGGAGAAAGCATAGATCTAATGCACTCTTCCCAAATATGTTGTAAAACATATATACAGAGCTTTAAAGTTTCGTTGCTTGTAGTTTCTAGACAATGTATCACACGGAGGTATCATACTGTATACTGAAAAGAGAGATAATAGGACATTAAACAACAACATGATAACAACAACATAAGATGTTAGGGATTCCATATGAAAGGGTTTTTCACAACAATGTTTCTGGCTTGTATTTTAGCAGATGATAGCTGCCCTCGATTACACATCTGCACACGTTCAAACATCTGCTTTCACTAGCATAATCACACTCTGAGTCAGCCCACTCAATTTAGAACTTTTGCTTGGGGTAAGTTGATATATGTAGAAGAAGAAAGACTAAAAAGGTTTCCTATTAAAAGCATCTTTGTTAGGAAAGATGTTTCTGCACTGCTAATTGGATTCCCTCTCAGTTCAGCCATGAAATATCCAGCCTGACATACTTTGACACCTTAAGGTCAAGATGCTGCATAGAGAAGCTATTTTACAAGCTTTGACCTGAAAAGGAGAGAGCGTGGCTGATATGGTCCTATGGTTTGTCTTTGCCTAGAAAGAGATCAGACCAGCAGACTAATAATCAAAGTTAAAAAAAAACTCAGAAAGAAAATAATCAGCAATTGTCAGTCAACAGGGACTGACAATTTGCTCTTTCAAGGCTCCTGGACAATATATAGCATATGGACCTTCTTAGGTTTCTGGAATGAATGTAAAAAAGTAATGACATGACACCTGAAAACTGTCATCATAACACACCTAAAGTGATAAGGCCACTCTTGATGCCCACTGTCAGCCTCCTCAACTGTTTGACCACCTACTAAGCTAACAATCCACCACTGGCTAAAGACAACAGCAAATAGTTTGGGGGTGTTTGTGTAGCAGTGCTGTGTCAGAGCAGGTGCAGCCATGAGAATCTCCAGAGACAGAAACTGACAGTTAGTGATAAGACTCCTTAAACAGGCAAGTTCCTAACCTCTAAGTATGACCTTTCCCATATTTCTATTCCCTAAAAGGTCAAGCACTGATTCCTTAAGGCTTCAAAACTGCTGCTGTGTTTGTGATGTTTACTATGCACAAGGTTAATACATGAATTGTCTGAATTTTCTGACAATATACAGTAAGATTGCAGATGATTAAATGTGGACCATGTGTAATGCGATAGCACAGACACAATTCACAATAGATACTTGAGATTTGGACTTGAGTCACAAAAATGGCATTCCAGTCTCAATTTGAACCTGGTAAAATACATCAACATGTAGGCTTTGCATACGTACCCACCTGGAAAGTAAAAAAACACAACTTTCAAAAGAAAATGCTGTGTGTATTAGCTTTGTGTATATATGTGTCCTGTTTTCAACACAAACCTCAGCAGCATCAACTTGTGCCACATTTCTGTGTCTGTTTAATCTAGAGCGCTTGATTTTTCTCCCCAGAGCCCACCCTGAATCATGTTGAATCCTAAATGTTGAGAGAGGGGAAACGCGCAGATGGGGCCTGAGCAAAGCCAGAGATGCATTGTATAACACACACACACACACACACTCAAGCACACACTATATTGTGTATAGGAGCTCACTTACAAGAATACAAAAAAGTATGTACGGTGACATCATGAGCAAGCTAATGTCTCTAATGTCTGTGAAAGAAAAACACACACACACACACACACACACGCAGCACTATGAGTCCATAAAGAGAGCTCAGCCTGAAGGGGCCAGTGCATCCACACAGAAGGTCAGGCTGAGAAGGACAGATGATGATGCACATCAGACTTTAATAGCCAGGAGACCCCGAGCTGCTCCCCTGGGTGCTGCACACTCAGCCGCAAAACAAACTGGCCCAAATCAACTGAGGGGGCAAAGACTAAGTTAAGCAAGTTGGAAAGCGATAAAAAGACAAGATAAACAGAAATAAAGTTTAAAGAGAACATTCAGCAGTGCAGAAATAACTGAAAACATATTGAGGTCTATGTTTCAGCTCTCATAAATTCATCTAAACTGTACATTGATTTCATAAATAGTATGTCCCATCTATTTATATGCAGCTTTTGGTATTACTTTGACATGCAAAAACATTTAAGTATCAGCATTTTATAGATCTGTGCCAAAAGTAGGTCACATTTTTTAATGCATAATTCATACTTAATAATTATTCTGCTGAGTTTAGATCATGTGATATCTGACTGAAAATGTTATCACCACATCAAGTGTATTCTAGCATACTTTAAAAAAATTCTGTACCTGAATTGGCAGTCTTCTTCATGCTCTGGATTTGCTGCTGGTCCACTTCTCTCAGTCGTTTGTAAAAGCAGCTTTGCCAAGCTTTGGTTCTCAGGGGAAACTTGTCCGTCTCACGAGGTCGTCCAAAAACTGGAGTCGACTTTCTTGTCTCAGCCTCACCGCACTTGTTCTGGTGCAGAGCTCGCTCTTAGTGCGTGATGACACTGTGTGACCACAGGCAGCGTAGATGCAGAAATGCCGTGTGATCCGCTGAGCGCGATGATGTGCACTTTAGTGGGATGCTGCGAGTCTCTCGAGACCGCACGAGCATGGCAAAAGAAATGTGAGCGCAGTAGGAGGTGGTGATGGTGGTGGTGGTGGAGCGGTGTACCACTGACGCGTCTTTACGCACGGATCCCTATCCAGTGTTGGGCATTTCACTCAAAGAAAAAAAAAGACTATTAAAAATGATTATTATTCTGTCACAGCAATAAGTGCTACTTTGAAATAAAATCGATGTGATGGAGGATCGCAGCCTTAATGTCGAACGGTCATCCTTTCTCTCGTTAGCTTAATTCTTCCGACTTTTGCATTAAATATGCGTTTATCATGGAAAATATATTTTGGATAATTATGGATAATTCAATGTATGTGTCATATGAGGTTGTGAACAAAATGACCTATACTTCAGTCGGTGTCTGTTATAGGCTTCTGTATACTATGGAAACTATCACCACCTGTCATATCATTTTGGTGTAGATTACTAAGCAAACTCATATTCTGCTCAAATACGGACATACTGAGATACAGTGTTATTAGTGCTGTTCAATAAAAAAGTTAACCTTTACATTGGAGTTCATTGTTAATGTGCACACCTCTGATTTAATTAAATGACTATCATATATTCAGTTCATGGCATGGTTAAAGCCTGCCATTGATTGCCCAGTTGTTTGTTTTAGTGAGAAATCAGGTTTCAGTAATGGGCTCTCTGGGCTCATATGGTTGACCTGTTTCCTCTCAAACACACCTGAGCCTATTTCTGTCTGTCACACCCGTTTGAATTCAAACCTGTGATTTTTCTAGGAGCTGTCAGCTGCCGGTTGTCCCCCATGTTTCCCGTTGACCACAACTGACGCGCTGAAGGGTGCTGTGTGTTGTAGTAAAACGCCTGTTTAATGCTGCTCTCTTCTGGTCAAAAGTTAGACTTGCAACGTTTCAATGGAAGTCTGCTGTTAATAAGGTTTCTATTGCCGTGGACAAATAGCTCCTTTAACATTTCTGACATCCTTTTATTTACAAATGTTTCCAAAAGTTCAGAAAGAAATCAGAAAAACAGAATCACAAACAAGAACGATCAAAATAGATAAAAATGTATTATACATTGACTGTCTAATAGCAATAGTACAGTTAACTTTAAAATAAATTTACAAGAACCATTATCATCATCAGTGCCACATTTACCATCAGCATTCTCGTTTTTATGTTTACCATTTATTATATAAGATTTGTATTCATATAATATGTGAGAACTCAACACTTAGACATGCAAATCACTTACAGACATCACAATTTCCTTTCTCAGAGCTGCCTTTGCTGCGTGGCCACAAAAGCCAAAGAATCTCATAACAAACAAGTCAATAATCTGATCTGAGGCCTCTACTAGAAGTGAGATTTGCGGTTAGCGAGCTAACTTCAGGCTCAACTCTGGGTTTTACTAAATTATGTTTTTATACTTGTGTTTTATTTGCTTCCAAGTCCGCTAAGATAATTTCAGTGTCTTATTAATCCTTTTGCATCTTGTGCTTGTTCATCATAGTTTTAGAGCTCTGTTCTCTTTGTTTGTTCGTTTGGTTCCCCTGGGGCAGTTTTATTATTAGGTGTTGCTTTGTTTTTCTTCAAATATTACCACGTGTTCTTCCAAATGGTTTGATCACTTTGATGCATTTGTCTAGATTTTATTTGTAATTATATATGCAAGCGCAGACATACACAGTAATACCAAGTGTTTCTTCTCAATGTTGTAGCAATATCAGGATTCATAATTTGAGTTAACAAACCATTTTTGTTTAGGTGAGCCCATGAGAACTTCATAAAAGCATTTTTTCAATTTTTTCAAATATTTTTTCTAAAAATATTACGAATTATTGGAGTTTGGTGATAATTTAACAATTAACACTTTTAGGAGGTGTGATAACCCTATAACATGTTATGTCGTGTATGTTAATCGAAAATACCCCCAAAGAATCTCAATCTAGCAACAAACAGCCAAAAAAAGTAAAACAGTTGGATGAAGAATGAAGATGGCCATCAAGCCAATAATATTTGATCTGCAATGCTAATCAAAATCATACTGGTTAGGCGGAGACTACTCGGGAGCTGCTGGAGGGTCGACGCTGTTCTTGCTCATAACTTCATACAGATTGTCATTGGAGACCCGCACGGCCATTGTTGCTCTTTGGCTGCAAGTCCATTGTTTCATCTGTTGATAGTGAAATGTCACTGTAGAGACTTTCTGGATTGTATGAAGGTGTGCAGCAATCAGAAAGGTACATTCATTATGTTATAAGACCTTTTTAAAAGACCTAATTTAAACTAGTTATCCTCTAGGAGCAATGGCAAATGAAGGTGATTAGGTAGTAGAGCTACAGTGACTACAAGAAGGGAAAAGCATTATGTTGTATTTGTCTGAAAAAAGAAAAGAATTTAGTATATTTTGACACGCTTTGTACTTCATGAAAAAACAAGCATTTCAAGCATAGCCAAGTGTACAATCAGTACAGTGAAAGAGAAAGAATTCTTAGAGAAATGATATACATCATGAGACAACATTGTAAAAAATACGGTACAAAAGTAAAGAGTATGAAAGATTTGTGCCCACATCCTGCAGACCACAGAAAAAATATCTGCAGGCGCAAGAGGTAACCAATGCTGAAGCTGGCAGAGCTACTAGAATATTTAAGTGAAGGTGCAGAAGCAGTGTGTAGAGAAGTCTGAACTCACCCTTGAAACGATCAGCAAGATGATAATGATTACCAGCACGCTGATGGCGGCGGTGGCAATGATGATTAAGAATTTTGTTTCCTTGTTGGAAGGGGCCACATTATCTGATTTATTACATTGTGCCACTCCTGTGTGAAATGTTAAAAAGGCAAACATGGGTTACATCAAATAAAATGTACCATAGTCATGCTAATGTTCCTGTAGCATTCCATCTAGTGGCAGCATTTGTTTCACAGTTTTAACTACATTTCTTTATTTCTTATACATGTACAAACTGACAGTGAATTCTCCCTAGACCGGAGGAAAATGTCCTCTAAAACTAAAAGAATGTAGATATTCTCTTTGCTTGTAAACAGGTGGAGCGCATTTCAAATACTGCTAAGTATCATGTTTTATAAATTCACCATACATTTAATCTGCAAGTTACTGGTAACTACAGCCATCAAACTTATGTAGTGGAGTAAAAAGTAAAATTTCCTATTAAGTATTTCCCTATGACCAAATGTATGTATGTACTAGAAGTATAATTAAATGTGTAACTGAAAAAGTACATACTATATGAATGCACTGTACTGTACTTTGGCTACTCCAGCAGTGTTACTACCGTTAAAAGAAGTCCTTGTGCAAATTCTGAGAAGAAAAAAGGAAAAAGAAACGTACCGCTTACAAAAAGTGTGTAGACGTTGCAGGAGACACAGTGAATGGAAATGTTTTTGTAGACACAGGTGTATAAACCAGAGTCATCCACTGTCAGGTTGCTAATGGTGATGTTGTGTTTCTCCAGAGATCCGTTTAACTTAATCCTGTCTTTGTATCTCTCTCGTGGAGTGACTTTCTTCTCTTTTCCTGGAATGGAGAAATAGAAAAGCACCTCTTCCGTCTGATTAAAGTGATGATACAGATACATGCCATCATATCCTTTACAGTCCTCTCCGTTTCCTGCAGAGGAACACTCCAGGGTGACATCGTCGCCAGACTTTTTGTATATGGCATTGTTCGCTGTCATAAAAGAGACAAACTGTGTGACTACAGAGTCTGAAAACATTTTCCAATACACAGCATTGTGCATTATTCAAACTCTGACTGTATAAGATAACTATGTCTGGAAGTACTAACTGAAACTATTTTCCACAGTTTAAAAATATTCCTCTCAGCTGCTCTAGTGAACATTGTGTCAGGCAGACTGTAGCTAAAGGTTCTTAAATGTTTTAAGAAAAGTAAATGATCATACCTGCATTGGCAGAAAAACAGAGCAACAGTATGGACCAACAAAGTGGCATCATATTGCAGCACTGACTGCATAGTGTCTTTGTTTCTCACATATGCATACAGAAAGTACCGCAAGATGTGCTTCCTTTACTGTTTGAAGTGGGTGTGTGTGTGTGTGTGTGTGTGTGTGTGTGTTTGTGTCTGTGCTCTATTTTATTCAGCTTTGTTGTTTATTTGATTGTGGACTAATAAATAACAAAATTAAAAGCATCCTCAGAGTCTTGCTCCAGTTATTTTGGGGAAAAAAAAGAACAGAGCCATCATTATTAGTAACGTCTGTGCTTTTCTTACTATGATGAGATTATATATTGTGTCTGCCAGTGTTGGGGAGTAACTAGTTACATGTAACGGCGTTACGTAATTAAATTACAAAATAAATGTAATTGTAATCCGTTACAGTTCCTAAAAAAATATGTAATTAAATTACAGTTACTAATCAAAATGTTGGTGATTACAAAGACGTTACATCCAAATATATTCTTTCGGTAAAAGGATTATTCATTCTGTTCATTTGTCCCAACAGCA
>JAVQJL010047558.1:0-13521 GCA_036024295.1 Nannoperca obscura
AACTGAAGGTTTACATGATGAATAAACAAACAGGAACAAAGTATTTTGTCCTCGTCTTCATTCCAGGGTTTCATACAAAGCTGATGGACAAAATGTCAAACTAACATGAGAGTAGAACTTTTTCTCCTGAAACTAATAACTGCAAATATTATTGATAAGTTTTATCTTACTTTGTAAGAATGTATACCTCTGGAAAGTAATCCATAATACACTGATTAATCTTTTTATTACCGAACATGCTTTATTGCTTTTAGCAAAGACTTCAAACTACGTTTAATTTTTTTCTCCATAAAACAAAAGGCAAATCAAAGTAGATCTGCTTCTGCTATGTTAAAACATTTTATACAGATCTTTTCCCCTACTATCGTTTTACTATAATATTGTTTTCTGTTTTATTTTAGATGTTCCCTTTTGTACATGTTGTTTAGGCTACTTGTATAATATTTTCAATATAAGAGATAAAGGAACATAATTAGTGTCAATTTTAAAATTGGCTTTCAAAGTAAATAGAAAATATGTCTTTGTATTTTGGGTGAATTGTCCCTTTAATGTCATAAACAGCAAAATAGACCACAGTCTACAAATGTGTGTTGAGAATACGAATTCACTTTTAAATTAGTGCAGAATCATAGTTTTTGTCGTGCTTTGTGGTATTTTCTATAGTTTCTATAGCAGTAGTTCATTGTTTTACATTTGTTTTACTCATTAAAAGTAATTTTCTAATTCTTTGTTAAGTTAAAAACAATCCGCGAACAAAGCTGTTGATTTCCAACATGGCCGCCAGAGGGAACGCTGGGGACGCCGCTACGTCCTCTGACAGCCGTCGTTCCAGCTGCGGACTCCATGTCCCAGAATCCTTCGCGTCCGCTTTATTTATTTCTATTTTTTTACGTATCCTGGCTAGCGTCAGGCTGTGCGAGCGGACGACAACTGTCAGCAGATGACTTGTCTGAAGCGTAGAGATTAAAACCTTCCTTGGGCTGATTCAGAAAATTAAAAACTCGTTGAAGGAGCGAGTTTGAAAGGTAAGAACCGCGACGGAGAGTTTTAAAAACCCGGTTTTAATACATCGTCTTCAAGCTAACTAGCTAGCTAGTTGTCAAATGAACTGAGCGAAGCAGTGAAACACTTAGTTTCATTAAAGTTTCCTTGCACGGCGGTACAGCTGCACTATGAGAATTAATGTGTGCTCATTAAATATTTCTCTTTAATATTGCTCCAGTACGCTGGGCTACGCTGCTCAGGTGTTGGCTGGTGAATGTACAGCGGTGCTGGTGTTGTTGTTGGCCTCCTCTCCGCCTCGGGCACGCGGTGTTGTTGCTAAACCGGGGTCGGTCTTTGCTGCAGTTTGTTTTGAAGTTGCAGAAGTGGTGCAGGCTCAGAGACATGGTCTCACCCAGTGCAGAGATCCTTCAGAGCTGCACTGTACCTCCATTTACACCAGCTCTTCAGTCCTGCATCATCGAGGGTTTTATTATAATATCGGGCCTTTAGAACCACACAATATGCATAATCTTTGAATGTGTACCGTGCATAACTCTGGGGCTAACGCGTGCAGTGAGTGGGATCATAACAGTATCCAGGTTTCTGACCATCTGTCGGTGCAGATGTGTTGTCTGCACGCTGTGACATCCAGGCAAACTGTGCCAGTCACTTTCCTCTGCATCAAGATGCAGCAAATTTCACTTATTCTCCTCATGGTTTTTGACCGATTAATTATTATTAATTAATCAACAAAACCAGTCAGGTTCAATCTCTAAAACTCCACTCAGGTCAGATGTTGTTTCTTTCCTTTTTAGTTCAGATCTTATGGTCTTTGTTCACCACTCTCCAACTAAAAGGATGAAATATTTACATGACCAGACATAGATCATAGGTGGTTATTATATACAGACATATAAACTTTACAATGGATGGACGTTTCTATATATTTCTGTAGGACGTGCATTTGAGTGATTTGCTTAAGTGCGAGGATTTGCTGCTTTACTTTGTCATGTTTGACAGTAAAGGATAAAAAGAAACGTCACTTTGGGAAACCGTGACGAGCACTTTTCACTATTCTTTTCATACATTTTATAGATTAAACGATGAACCGATAATGAAATGAATCGTCAGTTGGCTGCTTTATTGTGAGGGAGCTCCATTCACATAGCTTGTGAAGAGGAAGCTTGTTAAACCTTGTTACAGTATGTTACAGTCGCCGTCCTTTTCCAGTAGATCACGTCGGCGCTGTCCAGTAAACTTTGGGATCATTTGCACATTATTTGCAAAATGCAGCTCTAAGCTTAAGTTAGTTTGACTGATAACTTTGAGAGAATAACTTTAAGTTTCAGCTTTGAAAAGACTCTATCAGCTGCCTCGGACAGAAGTTTTGCAGTTCCTTTAAGGTGGTGTGAAGCTGGAAACGGATGCATTTTGTGGTTTAACAAAGTAACGCTGAGGTGAAGCTGACTTCCCACTCACTCAAGTGTAAAATATGAAAATCATGAGATCATGTAAACCAGTTCGTTATGAGAGGAGAGACACTGAGTCACGTGTCCACTGTTATTTGAGTTGCCCTGCATTTAAAGAAGAACAGTTAGTTTCACTTCCTCTTAAACTGGTCACTGACTTTCACTAATCTGATAGTGTACAGTGTCAGGGACGCTGCTGCACACGAGGTTGATGACCGTGAACCAAAACAGTAAAGTTAAAAGACTGTAAAAGTCTCAGAGGAGCCGAGGCTGACAGAAGGAAAGTCACAGAGAACCAGAAGATTACTGAGCTTTAAAGTGGACGGAGAATTGAAAGCTGTTTGTGACCTCTTGCTGCTCCCTGCAGATGCAGTGATAACGTTCACCTCCACAGACTGAGTCCACGTCGACCTCTAAACCCGCCTGGCTTCCTGCTCCAATGAGCCGCTTCCTCTGACTCCGCCCGAGTCCACCTTCTGACCAGCGATGGACAGCTGGTGCAGCAGCAGCGCCGATTCCCGGCTGACCGGCAGGAGGGTGGGCTCCATCAGCGCCACGCCCGTCTCTGCAAGGGGGGAGTCGTACGAAGCCGTGGAGAAGAAGTGCATCTCGGACGTGAGGAGGACCTTCTGCCTCTTCGTCACCTTTGACCTCTTGTTCATCACCTTGCTGTGGATCATAGAGCTCAATGTAAGACACGACACCACCCGATTCCTTCACACACAGATGCTAATGTTTAGATATCCAAGAAAAAAGGTGAAACAACGGTTGTATGTTGTTGAGATGGAGATGTTCAGGTGCTGGAGAAACTCATCACTCATCACTACTGCAAGCAGCCACCAGCTATTTCACACACCTAGCAGCGATACGTAACCGCCCCGTCCATCTGCTGTCAAACAGACAAATGTTCTGCATCCGAACTGAACTGTCTTTCCAAGGCTTGTGCAGCAAGACTGAGAGTCTGCGTCCACGCTAACGGCTACGTGAGGCTGTACTCGGCACACCAGCATGTAGTTGAGCTAAATGCTAACAATAACAGTGCTAACATGCTTACGTTTAGCAGGTGTAATATTTACTATGTTCAGCATTTTAGGTTAGCATGCTAACCACAGCCGTTCTGTTATTAACCAACGTTTTTACATATTGTCGGGTGTTTCAGTCAGCTGATCCTGTTGGTCGTGGGTTACTGTGTTATCTGCAGTAAGCTCCCCTCGTATATAACGTAATGTGGCTTTAAGGTCAGGTGTTTTGCTTGAATTGTGTCGAGGCCGAGCAGAAACGGGTCAGCTGCTGCTGGAGGAGGAAGTGACTTTACTGCAGCACACGTTCCCAGAATACGTTTCAGTGAATCATAAGCACGGAAACAGATGTGTGTACTGTACACACACACGCGCATGCACACGCACACGCACACACACACACACACACACACACACACTTTGTATAAGTGTATTTGGAAGGACCTTGTTGGAAACCTGTTGGACTGGAACTTAAATGTGTGCTCAAGGGTTTCATTCCTTTATGGAAGTTAGCATAGCGTCCTCTCTGAGGCTGGATTCAGAGCTAACATATGCTAATTAGCATTACAGACAAAGTACATTGATGAATGTCGTTGGTTATTTGAACAAATCGGCACTTTGACCTGAAGGTGGCGCTCCATGAAAAGTCATCAGAGTTCTTCTTGAATATCTGGGCCAAATGTCAGTGGATGAATTGAACTAATTTAATGAATCGTTGCGGTCATTTTTAAATGCAGACAATAAGCTGGTTCTGGCTTTTCTCTGTCTTATATGAGTGTGAACTGAATCCTATTGTGTTTCACACATTTCAGAGAGTGCTGCACCCCTGCAGGCCCAAGTTGTCTTGGAATAATAATGAACTCTTGAAAAAGAACAAAAGAGGAATACTTTAAATTCCTGAGTCGAGTTTAGCCACCAACAGTTTCAACAACACTTCCTGTCAAACATTTCATTCCCCTCGCGCTGATACCACCGCCGGCGCTGATGAAGCAGCTGCGTAAACTCCATCCAGTGAAGCGCAGACTGTAGTTTGCATGTTTGAGTCCAGGTTTTCTGCTGTGTTTTCTAGCCGAGGCCTATTAAAGTCTACGTGATGCCGCTGCCGTTATTCTATTTTAGTGGTTATAACTAATAACTCGCGGCAGCTTTGCCCCGACATGGAGAGACGCAGGCTTCTGCAACAGTAAAGATCAACCTGAGACGAACAAACGAACATCTGCAGGATTTCAGTCTCAAATGTAAAATAACACGAGGCACAAAGTCTTTGAGGTGAATGAGGCTCACATTTTGATTGACAGGTGAACGGTGGCATTCAGAAGCAGCTGGATAAAGAAGTCCTGCACTACGACTACCACGCCTCCTTCTTCGACATTTTTGTAAGTTCTTCCTTTTTTCCACCGTTCGTGTTGCAGGAAGACTTTTTATTTCATTTCCTTTGATATCTTTTAATATCCTACTTTCTCTGTTCCCTTGTTTTGCTTTATTTCTTGGTCCCTACATTTTGCTTCTTCAGCTCCTGGCTGTTTTCAGGTTTGCCACTCTGATCCTGGCCTACGCCGTCTGTAAGCTCCGTCACTGGTGGGCCATCGCAGTGAGTTTTATTTTCAATTTAAAAGGCTGTAATGTGACTGTATTTCTTTATTTGTTTCAGTGGAAACAAACTCATTCTCTGTGTCAGCTTTAGTTAAAATGTAATTTAAATTTTTGACTTTTAAGGGGGGTCAGTAATAGTTTTTAATAAAATGTGTTAATGTAGATACTGATATTTACATAGTACATCAAACAAGAACCATCAGATGAAAGTGGAATAAAATAATGAAATAGGATTTAAAGTAAGGGAGTAACACATGAGGGGGAAACTGAAGAGATTGAAATGATGGAAACATTCGACAAAACACAACCAATCGAAGCAGCGTGAAGTCGTTGTGATCAGAGATGACTGATCACACACAATAATAATAATAACAACAGTTTCCTCTGTGCACAGATCACCACGGCAGCCAGCTGTGCTTTCCTCATTGTCAAAGTGATTTTATCAAAGGTAAGAGTGCGGTGATTGCAGATCTTTCTCACCTCCTGCAGCACATTTTCACTGCTTTTATCCTCGTTTTACAGTCAGATCCTGACTTTTACTCTCCTGTCTGTGTGTGTGTGTGTGTGTGTGTGTGTGTGTGTGTGTGTGTGTGTGTGTGTGTGTGTGCGTGTGCGTGTGTAGCTGCTGTCTCAGGGGGCCTTCGGGTACCTGCTGCCCATCATCTCCTTCGTGTTGGCCTGGATAGAAACGTGGCTGCTCGACTTCAAGGTTCTTCCTCAGGAGGCCGAAGATGAAAACCGTGAGTCTCGTCTCTGCCAACACAAAATCCAGGGTTTGGAAAAGGGTACATGCACTGCAGTACTACTGCAGTACTACTGCTGTTTGCAGTACTACTGCTGTTTGCAGTACTACTGCTGTTACTGCAGTACTACTACAGTTACTGCAGTACTACTGCTGTTACTGCAGTACTACTGCTGTTACTGCAGTACTACTACAGTTACTGCAGTACTACTACTGTTACTGCAGTACTATTACAGTAACTGTAGTAGTACTGCTGTTACTGCAGTACTACTACAGTCACTGCAGTACTACTGCTGTTACTGCAGTACTACTGCTGTTACTGCAGTACTACTGCTGTTACTGCAGTACTACTGCTGTTACTTCTCAGGACAGCTCCACGAAGCACTAGCACTTAACATGTTCACGCTGATGCTGTTAATACTTGTTGAAACGTTTTCTGTCTTTTAAAATAAAAGCATTTTGGAGGGATTTGGGGCTTTTATTTTGACGGTGACAGGAAATGAGGGAGATAAAAGTCCCAGGTTGGACATTGTGTTTACATGTTCAGCTTCCTCTAAGCCACCAGGACACCCAATACTATTTATTATTATGTTTGTTGTTGTTGTTGTTGTTGTTAAGTGCCGATGTTCTAACTACTTGCACCACCGTTGTTACCGTGTAGTCTCTCTCCTGCCGTCCCTTCACGTGTCCTCTTGTGTTTCAGGGTATCTGTCCATCATGGACGCCACCGAGCGCGCTCCTCTCATGTGTCCGGGTCCTTTATCTGACGGGCAGTTCTACTCTCCGCCGGAGTCCGTGGCAGGTCTGTTGAACCGGTTCTGACATTAAAATATAAATGAACGTCTGTTACGTCACGCAGGTAAATCTCTGAGAGTCTCAGAAAGCTCGATGGTCACATGACTGACGTAGACTGCAGGTGGTGCTCTCTACGACGGAGCAGCTGCAGATAAAAACAGGAAGTTCAGAGGACACAGACACTAACGGGGATAACCAATGGTGCAGCTGAGCTCCCCTGTTGGTTGTCTTTTATTTCTTCAGATTCTTTTACGTATAGTCCATGCAAACCCTCTGTGGCTGCTACTCGGATGTCAAAGTGTCCAAAAAAAAGAGGCGTTTAAAGCGACAACGCATCAATAATCCAAGTTTGAGACAAATAAATCAACAAAGTGTGACTGTGAAGCTCACTGAGCGCAGGGCTGCACGATTATCGTCAGTTTTCTGAAAACGGTTGATTCCCGGCATCAAAAGTCTTTCTGCTGAAGGTATGATAGAATCTTTACACACAGCCAGGCTAGCAGCTTCCCCCGGTTCCAGTCTTTATGCTAAGCTAAGCTAATCGCCTCCCGGCTGCAGCACGTTCGCAGCGTGTACACTGGACTGATCGTCTTCTGTGTGTCTCTGTTCAGACTCGGACGAGGAGCTGGACGATAAACACGATCCAGAGAAAGGGCTGATCCAGCAGGTGATGTGACGGCTCTTCTGCTGCTCCTGCTGCGCTACTGACTGGGGGGGGGGGGGTATCTGCCTTACACATTCTGCCATTTTAACGTTTAACTCTGTATGTTCACACCCACACATGCACCTTGATTTCTGATCTCCGCCTCCTGCATGTGCACCGCGTCGTGACTTGCGTCGTGTGTCCGAGGCGCCCTTATTTAATCCAAATGAAATTGTTCAGTTTTAGATTGATTTCTGTATCTTGTCTTCACTTTTGTCCTTCGGTGACTCAAAGTTTGACAAAAACAAACGTTTACTTTTAATGTGTTGATCATGTTTTCTCCCGTTTGGGTTCAAAGTCACTGCAGAAAGAAAAGGCTTGTTTTTTTCGGCCAGTATTGAACAAACGATCTACTGCGTTCTTTTTAAACCGCAGTGAAACAACTTGCACAGAACATTGGAGAAACAAAAAGTATTATTTGACTTAAAAACAAAAGGAGCCATAAACCTGCAGCTTTTAAAACTGTGTGAACGGCTCCGACGCGCTGCTGCTGACTGCACATATCGGCGTGCATGCACTGCAGGTGGAAGTGGAATCACTGGAATGTGAAATCTTGTCTTTTTTGTTCGGTTCCTCCCGTCTTCGTAACTACGGAGGCCCAAAGTGTTCAATATTAATAGATTTAAAAAAGAAAATCCAGCTTATGATGATGAAATGTTCTTTTCACAATAAAAGATTTCTTTATTTAATTCAGCTGTGTTTCTGTTTCTGTGATTTGATGTAACCACGAACGCTGGTGAAGAACAATCGCACCGAGACGGAAACACATTTCAGACCAAACCTCCAAAGGTTTCGGATCACGTTTCATTTCATTCATTTATTATATTTAATTTTGCTGTCGGGACTTTTTAAAACTGATCTGGATCCAGATTCGGGCCTTAAGAGGAACAGACTTGTTGAAATTAAAAGCTGGAGTAAAATAAAAGCAGCAGGATGAACTATTTCAACTTAATTACATTACATTACAATAATAATACATGTAATGTAAATACATATTCAAGCACTTTCAAGGCACCGAAACCAAACCTGTTACAGTAAATACCAGGAGACGACAAACATCGTTTCATTTAAAATATTAAAAGTATTTTAGTGTCGATGATTAAACACCAGATTTATTGAAATTTAAGCATATTCCCAACCTTGGAAATATAAGTTTCAAGACTTTGTACAGTTAATCTTTAAAACATTTAAGATGTCTTGCTCGCTGAATTAAACCCACGAACCAGCAGATTCTGTAATACTGTTTTATTCTTTTTTTTTCACATTTGCATGGACAGAAGTCAAGAATCCAAGGCATTTGTAAACAGTGTGTCCACAAACCTACGTTCAGCCTCTCGGTGTCGCCGACATCCTTTCAGAACAGAAATACAACACTGAACGAGAAGAAGAGCAAATATTCCAGACCCAGTGTCGGTCTGCAGTCACTACAGGAAACTCATGGAGGTGAACGGCTCCTCCGTCGCCCCGGAGACGAGGAGGAGGAGGAGGAGGATGATTTAAAAACACAGAGGAGTCCCGGAGCTGGTGTCAGCAGATTCACAGGGAATCAGGATTTTAAATCTCGTAACAGAAATCAAAAGTCCAGCGAGTCCAAAAATAAACCAACAAATCAATCAGAGCATTAGTGATCAGGTAATCAATCAAAAACACAAAACCATGCAAGTACTGAGCTGCAGACTCGGGGCCGATCAGCAGCAGTCTGATACAAGAGCGGAACTATTTCCAGTTCGTCACATTGAAGAAGCGAACTGATGCAAAAGTAAAAATAAAAATGGGATTTTAAAGAAAACATAAGAAGCAGGTTGTAAAACCGCCGACACCAGCTGGACCCGGACCCCGACCCGGAGCTCCGGCGGAGACACGAGAGAGTGTGTGTGTGTGTGTGTGTGTGTTTCTACTCTACCGTCTCCACTGTGTTGAGGACTGAAGTCTTTGTTTCTCTTTACGTCTTAAAAAAAGACTTCTTTCAGATCTTTTTAAAATCTAGAATCAAAGTTCCACTTTGTGTCTTTTGTTATTTTACATTTGAGACTTTTGTCCTTTTTTTTTTTTTATGATTTCCTAAATCCTGCAGATGAAAGTCTGCTGCAGGGAAGGAAACCCAAAAAAAGAAAGAGGCACGTGTTATGAAACGTACGGAAGCTGAGAGCGGCCATGCTTGCAGTAATTTTTTTAATGCCGTTATCTCGAGATCACGACTTAATTATTCCGTTATCTCGAGATCACAGGATGATGACACAACTGAGTCTTCAAGATCACCGCCATGACTCGTCGAGGATTCATAACTGGAGAAACAGGAAGCTCAATTTGCGACTGACCACTAAAATAAGCCCAAATGAAAATGAACAACGTTGCAGCATCGCCAGCTTGTGCATGAGTAAATATGAAGTATAACATAATATTGCTGTTCCAAACAGAACTGTGCAGTCATGTAGAATACGTATATGTCATTTAAAAAACACACATTTCTAATATAATACAGTGGATGGGTTTGAAATATGATTCATAAATATCGTATTAGATTATCAGTGTGTTTTCGCAGCGGCCTGTTCTCAAACTGTCTCAGCTCGTTATCTCGAGATAACGGAATAATTAAGTCGTGATCTCGAGATAACGGCATTAAAAAAATTATTGCAAGCATGGCCGCTCTCGGCTTCCGTAGGAACGAGACAGAAACTGAAAGATTTGGGATAAAAACGCACTTTTTTTTGTAGAATTTAAAAGCTGGTCGTTTGTGAGAAGCACTGAAACTGATCCCAGATCGAAGGACGATCGTGATCAGATCAGATTCATCTTTAGTTTGACAGTATGAAGGAGATCAAGTCAGAAACACTCACCTGCAACGATTCCAATAATCAATAAATCGTTATCAGTGGCGGTTTGAAGAGCTACTGCTGTGGTTTATAAATTGATTATTTCTGATTGGTCGTCAGGCATTTTACTAAACTGAACTTTGATTAATCAATAATGTGAAATAGGTTTTGCTAATGAATCGATACCCGTCATATGTTACGGTATTATTTAGCATCTCTATCAACATGTAATAAATGGGTTATAACACATACGCAGTTCTAGTGAGGACATTTGTTTATTACAACCTGTTTCTGAACCGGAGCTCAGACGTTAGTGATTAATCTGATGTGAAGCTTCTACCGTTGGAAAATCAATACTTTAGGATTTTGGACTAAAAGTGGGACAAACATACATCAGCGTCAGCTTCAGGACTGTAACAGACGTTCGTTTCTGACGTTTTATACATAAAACTATGAACCATGAATCCAGAAAAGAACTTCAACAAAGTCGTAACAATAAAAAATAAAAGTCTCAAATGTACTGATTGCATGGGACACAAGCTGCGTGGAACGTGTTCAAATACTGTTCAGGTTGTTTGTCTGACCCAAATGTCCCGGTCCTGGTCCAGGTCCATGTCCTGGTCCTGGTTTATGTCCCGGTCCTGGTCCAGGTCCATGTCCTGGTCCAGGTCCCAGTCGCCTTGCTGTGTCTCTACATGCTGTTCCACATCTGTCCAGCAGGTGTCCTCGGGTGACAGTGACCAGTGTATGTTGTGTACTGTATATACAGGTAAACACTGAGCCTCCACAGACGCACAAACAAACAAACAAACAAACAAACAAACATGATCGTCAGAGAAAGAGGAATAATACTGGTGGTAGAAATGCCTTGGACTAACCCTTTAAAAATGTTGATCATTTAAATCTAATAAATTTAAACCTTTTACTTTGAAAACCATTTGTCTGTTGCACTTTTTATTTTAACTGCGCTTTTTCATTTCATCTCATTTGATTTGTATTTTCTTTTAAAATGTTCCGTTTTATTAGATTTTATTCTATTTTATTATTATATTGTCTTGAACGTCACTAAAACTAACGCTGCTCTTTGAAAGTTAAAGTTGAAACTAAAGTAAAAGTTCAAGCAAATTTAAATGCGAAATTAAATTTTAATGTAAATTCAAATTCAACATAAAAACAAACATTTGTGAAGCAGAAAAACAAAAGTTTATAAAATTGCTCCACTTTGAATTCAGATTGATGGTTTTCAAAGTAAAACTGATGTTAATTTGTTTCCACTTCACTTATTGATCTCTAAATCAAGCGTTTACTCTTTTACCAACTAACTGATTTCAGACGGACACGTGGTCGAGTTTTAAAGAAAACGAACCCGTTCTTTCTTTAAGCGCTTTGTTTTTGGGTTTTTTGTGCAGAAAGTCATCGAATCTCGTCCTGAAGACGCCGTTTACTTAAAAACGTTTGGTTCCTTCAGGATCAGTCTCACCTCGGGGGCCATTGAGTAGCTGTTCCGGAGCTTTCAATCACATCGCGTGACGGACGATTGCTTGTGATGAAGACCATGAGATGTGACCGAGAACTCAAGGACGGCTACTAAATGGACCTCGTGCTGGGTTCCTGCTGTTCACACAAAGACGGGAGGAAAGTGCTTTTAATGAACGGATGAAGCTCATGTGACATTATGGAAAGCTCCAGAACGGCCAGCAGATGAAGCTTGAGATGAATCGTTTTTACCAAGTTCTAGTTTTTAGAGCCAAAAGCAGAGAAACCACTGGGCAGGTGCAGGTGAGTCATTTTTTACAGTGTAATAATTGTGTTTAATTGTTCCAGTGTCTCAAATTTAAGCATTTGCTGCTTTGGGTTTAGACATTTTGAGCTCTGAGAAATCGTAACGGGCATTTCCTGTTTTTCACAGTTTCTTTTTTATACATTTATAATCAAACAATTAATTAATTGATTGAATTCAAAGAGGAATCAGTAGATTTACAGGTAGAAACAATCGTTTTCTAGAGTTTCTGCACTTTCCCCGTGATTTCTGCTCAACTTCTAAACGTTTCTCTTCTTTTTTTTGTCTTTTTACTTCCCACACGTTGACCTGCGCGTACGCAAACTGTCGTCTGCTGCAAAGAAACCTGCAGATGCTGGGTGAAGGTCATTACCCACAAGTCATCGGGGGCTCCCGTTTAAAAAGAATCCACCTACATTAACTACGCAGAGCGGGAGACTAACTTTCTACTCGCCCTTACGACTTTGTAAGAATCACTAAAACGTCTCTGAGCAGAGTTCCTTCTCGCCGATCGGGTTCAAACTCCCTGAAGAGGGAGGCCGTCGTGGTGTCGGGGGGGCGACAGGCTGCTCAGCCAGTGACCTGCTGTCCAGTCGGGGTCTTTTCAAGTGTTTTAACCCTAAAAAAAAGAGCGAAAAGAGCAAGAAAATTTAAAAATGGAGGCTAAACTTTGTTCACGTAGCACCAAGCCATCGGTTTCCAGGTCCCCACACTGACGGGCAGCGTGTCACATTTCCACAGGGTTTGTTTTCACTCGCGTGATGAAGAAGAGGAGGAGGAAGCAGCGGGAGGACGGGGGCGGGGCTGAGGTATCTGATCAGGTGACTCCACGTGTTACATGTGAGGTGACAGAAGGCACATGTTGCCGGGGGGGTGGGGTGCAGGTGGGGTTTACAGGCGATGATCACAAAGACACGATGTAGTTTGATGAAACCTCCACGCTGGTCGCTGGACCTCCGCCCTGACCTTCAGACTCGGGCGGAGAAGTGTTCCAGCGAGCGTGCGGGGGCGGGGGTGGAGGCGGGCGGCGGCGCGGCCGACGGCGTGGCCGCAGGGGTGGGAGTTATTGCTTTAAGCTCGTTGCCGGGGCAACTTTGCGTGCTGACGCCGCGGTTGAGGGCGCCGGCGCGCAGCGGAGCGCTGGCGGGCGGAGCGCCGGGGTCGGTCCGGGGCATGTTGACGGGGCAGGAGCGGGTGCGGGCGTGGCCCTTGTGGCCGCCCGGGTGGCACACGAGGCTGCCCACGGTGTCCACGGGCGACAGGTGGCGCTTCAGCCAGCGCTCCACCCGCTCCTCCTTGTACTTGATGGAGTACCAGGTGAGGAAGATGAAGAAGAAGCCGAGGAACTTGAGGCTGGCGGCGAGGCCAAAGTACACGAAGCGCAGCGAGGTGACGTCGTACTCCCAGCAGGAGCCGTGCACGCCGCAGTCCTGCTGCCACAACATGCAGGTGGTGTCGATGACGGCGCCGAAGTAAATGGGCGTCGGGATGTAGGCTGAGAGAGAGACAGAGAGAGACAGAGACAGAGAGAGACAGAGAGAGACAGAGACAGAGAGAGACAGAGAGAGACAGAGAGAGAGAGAGAGAGCAGAGACGTTTCCACAATGTAAGACAAAAACATAG
>JAVQJL010047561.1:0-43610 GCA_036024295.1 Nannoperca obscura
CCATCCATCCATCCATCCATCCATCCATCCATCCATCCATCCATCCATCCATCCATCCATCCATCCATCCATCCATCCATCCATCCATCCATTCATCTACTTTTGTCCAAAAGGAAATGCAAATGGATTGAACACCATTAACTAATAACATTAATCTGGTCTGGAAGATACACCTGGTATCTTTACATCATAACAAATTTAAAGAATGTACAATACATGTAATGCAAATATTGTTTAAAAAGACATATGCTCAAATGCACAACTGAACTACAGTTTACAAGGTTAATGTGAGGTGAATTCATATGTACAGTGGATTGCACCTTGACTCTGTCTTACAGGACGGACACCTCTCCAGGGTGTGAGTTTGGGTTCACTGCGTTCGGTGATGAAACATTGATTGGCTTTTGACATGCACCCATTTATTAGTCAAAGCGTCAGTGTGTGTGTGTGTGTCTGTGTGTCCATCCTCATACTCATGTATCGCACCATCTGTTAAGAGCACCTCCTCAGCACATGAACCTCAACACAGGATCAATATATATAAAAGTGAATTCCAGCTTGAGGCTCTGGCTATATTCTCTTCACTAAATGTCAGTCCTGACACACAGTTCATTCCTTCAGCTGCTAATAGAAGGGCTTTTATATTGATCAGGAATAGTCTTTCTCATTCTATTGATTAGACTGGCTGGGCTATGCTGCTCAGACCAATCTCCCCATTTACATTTAAAAAAAAATCATTAGTATTGAATTCAGTCAGACTTAGTTTATTGTTAAAGTTTTGACTTTTCATTACTGGCTCCTATCCTTGATGTTATATTGACTCCAAGGTAAGAAAATTGTCTTTTTGATGCGAGAATGTGTGGGCCTTGCTCAAGGGCACTTCAGCCAGGCTATAAAGCCTCAGCCTGACCTTGTTTTGAACCGTTATCCCAACCTTCAAAGATCATCCCAAATACAGACATTAACTACTTGAGCATGGACGCTTATTTGCTGAGTGAAAGCTCAGAAATCTGCTAAGTGGACCACTGATATTATATTTTTTGCTACATGAAGTACACTGACTGTTGACTATTTATTATGTTGCTGTATCATTGAAAACCTAGAATGCTCATTAGAGCCACTGTAGGAAATGTTCAAATGAAAGTGCAAAATGAAGCAGGCCACACTGGATTCTGCATCTTTTTTAGGTCCTGCCTCATGTAATGAACCCAGCTGGGCGTTGAAAAAAAAACAGTTTTACAGATGAAAACAAATTTAAGGAACTTAGGAGATGATCTTTTTCTTCCACCTGTTCTCATGTCATAAACACAGCAGAGAAAACAACTTAGATCACACTCTCACAGGTCCCTCAGGGCTTCCGTAGAAACATCTTCTACAGCATTAATAAATCCGGTTATAATCCTAATCACTTCAGTTATATTGTTATATGCTTGGCATTAAGCAAAGAGTTAGTTTTTCTTTGCCAGTGTCGCCTCGTGTCTGCTCATGATGGGAATTGCTGGGTCTCTGTATATCATATTATAAAGTGTACGGTCTAGAGCTGCTTTATATGAAGAGTGCCCTGAGATAACTTGTGTTATGATTTAGCACTATATAAATAAAACTGAATTTAAATGATGTAAGATTTAAAGTCATCACGTCACTTAAACCACCTTTATCTGCCTATGCTTTGTAACTTTAACATGATGTTCTTTATTTCTTTATTAAGAGTTTCCTCAGGGTTTCTCAGTCTGGACTTCTGACTTTGTGAGACATTTTCGCACCACAACAGGGAGGAAACCTGTCTGCACACCCACACACACTTTGCATGTCTCACTCTTAGAATAACCAACATCATCGTTATGTGACAGTGACAGACGCGCGTTGTGACAAAACCCTCGCTTCCTCCCTGATGTCACTGGACACTTGTCAGTCACACCCCAGCACCAACCTGGCGAAAAGGTCACGCTCTCCCACACAACACACACTGCAGGTTACCGCGGCCACGTCTCACACAAACATGCCACTGAAGTCAAGAGTGACACACAATGCAAACACCGTGTGAACTCAGCGTCAGGCAAACATGCTAATTACATGTGGGTTGACATTGCAGCACATTTCATATATATCCAATCTCAGTTTTGAAAACTGTAGGTTAACTGAAATGAAAGATAACTGTACACCATCAAATATTACGATATTCAAAACTTAAAGCATTTACAGTGACTTCTTGTAGTTACACACACACACACACAAACACATTTCTGGGTTAAATTGTGTTGACATGCTTTTCATATCCAAGTATCACATCAAATTATATACATTCATAATGCTGAGAGCAGCAAGAGATACAGGATCAAGGCTCTGTGATTATGTGCATGTATACTCTAATTATGTAATGTGTGTGAGTGTGTGTGTGTGTGTGTTATTGTGCAAGACAGAGACAGATACACAGATATAGAGATTCAGAGAGTTTTTGACCTTGCCTAGAAGGTAAACAACTCGTGACTTGGCAATCTCTCTCATCCAACTAAGATGCACACACACGCACAAACCATTCACACACCTCCTACTGCTGTTCTTGTTTATTGCCTGTTTTGCCTTGAAACACCCATGCTGGGAGATGACAGAACATAGATCGTGTCCACACTAAAGCGGATAAACCTGAAAACTGTTTATGTGAGATAACTACCTGCGTTCACACTCGTGTTTTCATGTCTTCAAGTTCTCCTCTGACAGAAAAACAGCCACATCTCTTTTTCTGAAGATGAGGAGGTCACCTGGAGAGAAACAGGGGCAGTCTGGATCCTCTGGTGAGTCTCAGCCGGTTTAACCTCCTGCTCTACATCCTCATTTGATTATTCTGTTTTAATAAAGGCGCAAGTACACTTAAGTTGCCCTTGTTGTGCAAAAGTTCACACTATGGCGTAACGTATTGATGTGGCTTATGTTAATAATATAGTATACTGTAGTATATTGACCATGCAATGGCTGAAAATACACTCAAACAAAAAAAACCTGATATTGACAAATTTCACATGCTGAACTATGACTGACCTTGTTTAACGATTAGTAACAGAGCAGAACAAGAAATGATGTACAAACTACCTCTCTGCTTTTATTGAGTTTTTACTGTTGGACTGCAGGCGCTCGAACGAGTGTGTGTGTGTGGGAGTAACCAATCTGTCAATGTGCGTATGTGCATAATGTAGGTCTCACCAGCATTAGAGCTTTAGAACTGCATGTGTATGAAACTAGTGACAAAATAGCAAACCAATGCATGTGTGCACTGTATATCCAAATGTGTGTGTATGTGAGTGAGTGTGTGCTTGTGCAACCAACTGACAAATTGTTTCCTCTTTGGTCTGTTTCATTAGCGACTCCATAATTATCACCCCATCTGCTCCTGGAGTTCAACTCTTCTCTCCCACTTTGCCTCCTGTCTCACTCGCTAAATAAAAAGATTCCTGAATACAACCAGGAGGATTTTCTCGGTGACATGCAAATTAACACTAAACCACTGCCCAAACAGCCACCATGTTGATGTAAAAAAACACCCTCTTCTTAATGCTCTTAAGTTGTCTGCCTGAGGTCTCATTAAAGTGAATCTATCCTCTTTAGTCTGTTGGCGACTTGCTGGCTTATGGGTAGCAGGTAAATTGGTGTTTATCAAACCAGCAGCTAACAAATGAATGTGCATAGGTTCAATTTGTGTTAAACATTAGGGGTTATTGTTGTTAATCTTTTTTAACCCCCCCACCTCTAGTGGTCTTACCAAACACACAAACACTTCTTCCTAAAGTGGAGGTTACATCCAATCTTCAAATCTGGCAAAAACAATGTGATTTAGGCATCAGCTGGATTTACTGAAAGTTGACATTGTTTTTGTAATTTAAAGTTGCACATTTTAGATAATTGTTATCTATATTAACAATGGGTAAAATGGCTATGAATAAAGTAAAGGCCGGCTTGTAGAAACAAACCCACACAGAAAGAACAATGTCTACAATTCCCACTTATCTCAATGTAGTATTTTAGCTCCTTGTAGCTTGTTTTGGTTTTTACGTGCCACAACTTTACGGATTTGGTTCACTCTCATCCCTCTTAACTTTGTTTCCAGCCCCAGCAGCAACACAGTGGAGCATGTTGCAGCTGAAGAGCCAGATATTAACCCCAGGGGTTTGTGCTAAAAGTGATTATTGGATTTACATTTATGAGACGGGCAGATACATGACTCCATTGGTATTCATGAAAATTCTCGGATGCAAAAATGTCTAAAAATAATAATAATTTGTCAAATTAACGTTGACAAAATCAATTAGTTGGATGGAAACCTGAGATCACACAGGACTAAAATTCAAGCTACAGACAACAGAGGGTCAGACGGAGAGATGGAGAAAGAGTGTGTAGGTTGAAATGAGCAGGTGGATTCCCAGTGGGAAGAAAGCTCAGCATCCATCTTCATTCCCAGACCAGTCAGACACAGAGAGGGGTTTGAAAATTAACAATGCAATGATGCCTCTAATTGGCTGGAAAATTACATTTGGAGAAATGTGTCAAACCCGTTGTGCAGAGAGCTCGTGGATGTGTGAAAAGTTCTAGTGTGTGGTCCGTTGGTGCACACGGTGTAGGAAGACAGGCTTTATGTGCATGAGTGTGACAGTGGAGCTGTTTATAGTATGGAGGTCTTTTTGTGCATGTGTGATTTAAAGACACATTCTCGTTCTTTCTACATGTACAGTTCATACAGCTGATGCTTTCATAATGAAGTCTCTTACTTTGCTATTATTATTTTGGGATTGAAAAGACAGAATATAATGTTACAACCTAATGATCGAGGACTGTATCATTACATTCTGTAACCACACACACACACACACACACACACACTATAGTGGCATTGTTTTACAGGCAGCAAGGCATCGATGGCATCAAACATCTCAGAATAGAACTGTTGAGGTTTCAGAGGTGAAACCTGAGGAGCTCCTGGAGCAGCGTAATGGACCTGTGTGGCTCTGAATCTGCACAGATGGAGGGTTTCATTACAAAAAATCCCATGTACACCATTTAAAGTAAAGACATCTACTCTGTCATGAAATTAAACCATGTGGGTCGATCTTGAAGTTATGAGTCATTTTTACAATAATCTTGACAAAATACTGTTTAGAGGTGGGAGCTTAAAGGTCAATGTGTTTCATTACACTGCATCCCTGCTTTTAATACTGACAATATGACTGTGCAGGTCCATATTCAGTATCTTCAACAGTGCACCATTACAACTTAAATATAGCCATCAGTCAAGATAATCATGATAGTCAAGTGTGTTGCTGGATACGTTCAAGGAACATCAGTAAACTCAGGATAGCTGCAGGCTAAAAACCAGATTATCTGACGACAATCGATTTCATATTATGTGACACTGGCTGCTGAGGCTTTATTGGTGAAGGATCACTGACCTCCAGTCTGGACTTACTGGATCATACTAGACCTATGGGAATTACACAAACACACGCACACACACGTGCAATAGTCTTTGTTTCTAAGGGCTTATTGGATTTCTTCAGTCTCTTGCAGCAACTGTCATTATGAGCCAAGATGGCCACCTGGCTTTCCCTCAGGACCAGGACAACTGCAGGCTATTTCAGGTCGCCATGCACACACACACACACACACACACACACACACACAGACAGAATAAAGGGTACATTGTGTCAATTTGAGAGATCAGTTAGATCCTTTAAGAGTTTGATTTGTAAATGAGAACTGGCTTTCTTCACTCAACATGCTGGTGACATTACAGGTTTTCCTCTGATTTGACAAAAGTAAATTATCTTGTTAGATATCCATTACACAAACGTATACAAATGTATGACACACAATATAACTCTTCACTCAGTGTCTGGAACTCATCAGATTTTGGAGTTTTGGATCAACTAGAGGTGTAGTACAAACAGTGAGGTCTACCATTTTCCACTGTGACCCCAGCTGGGTGTGACCTTTGATAAACAGCAGCCAGTATTTACACCGCTGCAAGACTGATAGCCTCTTCTTTCTCTGACATTTACAGTTAGGTTTCAGGTTGCCTTAGGCAAAGGAGACAAGCCGACAGAAAAATAAAAAAGACATGGCTTACCACCAATGACATTTATTCTCTACTCTAAACCTTATAGTGATGTATTGCTTATTTTGTTCATTAACTGTGGGTGATGCAAGATGATCTGTATCTATGTTATGCTACAGTACACAGCTAGAAGGTTCATAGCAGGCTTTATGAAACTTTACTGGTTTAATACTGCTTTTCCTAATATCACACAGCCTTATTAAAATCAGTTAACGTAGTTGGACATTAATTATTAATTAGTCTTAATGAAAAATAAACAAGGACACACAACCTATTAAGATTAACAATGAAACTGTTTTACAGTCATCGTCTACTGAGTCATTTTATATTTACCTTAAAGTAGTACTTTAAAGTACAATTTCAAAATGTTACCATCATTTTTTTAAATAAAGTTAAAGTTAGTCATTAGTCACAGATTAGATTCAGGTTTTAGGCTTTTTATTCATCCCGATGTTCATTAATACACATCAATATTCACTCTTTGAAGCATGAAAAGTTTGAGAGGCAAGGGCACAAATTTGACCCTGCCTTGATTTAAATTTTGATGTTTTGGCTCCAATAACAGCAGTGATATTTCATTAGCTGCTGTATTGATTGAGGCAGTGGAGGGTAAAAGTGGAGTTTGGGTCCCCTCAGGGCCACTGGAGGAGGGTCCAGGGTGTCACCAGTTACATTTCACTAAAAATTACTTTGGTACAAATGAAACCAACTTTTTTGACTGATGACTGAAATCACAGGACGATTCCCTTCCTTCATACAGTGTGTAGACAATTCAACTCAAACAGTGAACCAGCAGCAGGCACGGTTGATTAAATGGAAGCTTTGTGGCTTAATGTGTCCATTGGGGGACTTTGACTGATGGAGGATTATAAGTTCTAATCAATTAGTCAACATTAAGAAATGTGACCTGTTCTGTATATTCCAGCAGACGCAAAGTTCTTCATGAGCATTTTAATACAGCTGGCTCACATCCATGATCACAACACATGCCTACACACCTGCGCACACACACACACACACACACACACACACACACACACACACACAGATGATGGAGAGAAGACAGTGTGAAAGAGACATAGAGAAGAGGCAGATGGAGAAAGAGAGAGGAAATATTGAGTGGCATAAAGATACCCCGTTACTGTGATGGATGGATAAATGAAATCACTTGCTGGCTTATTGATTCTCTGACTGTCTGCTTGGTTGGCAGTAAGGTCACTAACTGGTTGGGCCGAATGACTGACATACATGAATTAGTCCGACAGTCTCACTGTGTCAGCCTCAAGCCCATTCGTCCCTACTGAAGATGTAACTCTTTAAAATTGGGTTACAAATGCATAGCTCTATTAAAAAACAGCTGGGAAGTGTAGTGTCTAGCAATAGCTAGCTGATAGCAACTTTTTGGGGACTATTTTCAGCTGTGGATTAACACAGTTTTGCGCGGTTTTGTGTATTTGCAGCAGCAGGTTAGTGTATGTAGATCGACTCGACATTTTACCCTGAGAGACGAGTTCACGAGTCACCCAGTGTGCAACAGTGTGGCTCTCAGCTTTTGTACAACAATGGAGCTCTATGGCCCAGAGGAGTAAGATATATCAGGCTTTGTCTTTTCATGAGATTTTTAACAAAAGAATAATATAGTCAGATTTATATCTTCTCTCTAAACACGTTAGTGCATCACAGACAGTGAACAGAGAAGGCACAGAAATGGTTTTCATTTGTTATCTCCTTCATCCTTCCTCTCCTTTTCTTGTCTTTCTTTCTTCTTATCAGTGAATAAAGAAACCCTACTTTTTAAAGATGGCTACTTTTAAAACTTCAAATGTTTAATTGACTTTTTTAATGCATCTGTGAAAGTTCTGTGTTCATGTAATGACATTTTGGATATTTTTGTCTTTTTCTGGACCTGCAAAAAAAATATTTTTTTTTCCCCTTTAGGTGCAGGAACCTGCTGATTAAAGTTGAAGAGGTGAAAGGAGTCTTAAGAAGCCTGGTTTTGGGGGACAGATGGTCAAGGCAAACCAAAGTCTGTGATCTAATCTTAGAGAAAATGAGATAGGCCAAAGGGACAAAAAGAGGAGAGAGAGATAATTTAGTAAGAGAGCGACAGACACGGGCTAAGAGAGAAAAACAGTTGAGACAAAACAAGAGGTTAGAGATGCAAAAAACAAAGAAGATTAAACATATGTGGAGATTGAGACTTGTGTACCAAGTGAGGGTTTGTCCTTTGTATATAGGTCCACATCTGATTGGTCTAGATTACTTCTTGGCATTAGAAAGATTATAATCTGAAATGTTTGACTCCTGCTCTATTTTGGGACAACATAATAAAATCTGCACTATAACTCAAGTGCAATAACAAGAACACAATAACAAAAGTATAAAACAATACCTCTGGCTGTGGAGAGGATTTAGCTCCCAAATGCAACATTCCTTGGTGTGCGTATTTGTCTGTGTTTGTTTGTTGGGATGAACTATATTCTCACATCATCTATCCCTGAAGACATGCAGCCATGATATCTGCTTATCGTCATTGTGATTGTTAACAGGACCATTTAAATATTTGTACACTCCTGTGTATGAGTGAGTGTGTTCACACGTTCATGCTGGATTCCACCAGTATATTAAACCCTGGTCGCATCTATTTATTTTCCCATGTTTCAGCATTGTTTTTGTTCCAAGCATCCTAAAGGAAAATTTTAACCCCAATCTGTCATAGCAGATCCAGCACAGGTTTTCCACAGAGAACAGCTTCTGAAGCAGCCTCAGTAAAGCGCTCCTCTGCATACAGCTGCAGCAGAGCTTCAGCAGGCTTACTACAAGCTGTTTGATGTCTTCCTCAACATCTGACACAATTCTTTGTGTTTACATAATGTTGAAATTGGAGGGCCTTGGGCATCATTTTCCATCTATCACTTTTGATTCCGTCAGCATGTTAACTGTAGAATTGCTGTAGAAGTGTGTTAATTTAGTTAGTAGTTATTGTGATGATTGTGACAAACATCAGTGGAATTTATTTTGCAGAAAACAGATAAATACAAAATCAATCAAGTTATAGAAGGAGTGGAACTAATGAGGGACACTACCAAAACCGCTTGTGTCCATCTCTTTTTATCTAAAACGAACGGATCAAAGTATCACAAAAACAAAGAAAATGAGCTCTGCTGACATTTGCACAACTTTTAGTCAATGAAATAAACTCAAGCAGTCCACTTCAGTATTTCTGCTGCCAATTTTACAGAAACTTAAAAAACACAAACTAGTTTCTAAATTGACATCTTGCTATGCTATGAAGCTATGAACCAAGTGCTACATTAACAGTCAACATCTGTCATGTTAAAACTCACTTAGCCTCAATATGGAAACTTTTCAGTTCCCCATGTGTGTGTGTGTGTCTATCTCATATGGAAACACTTAACATGTTACAAGAACTGTCCTGCATGCGCACCCCCCCCCCCCCCCACACACACTCACAAGAGAACGAGGAAGGAGGGCGACATGTGGTTTATGTGTATTTCATTTAGTGAGGGATTCCCCATTTAACCATCTCTCTCTCTCTCTCTCTCTGCATGTCTCTCTACCCGCTATGCTGTTATCTATCATGTTATCTAATTTAAGGATCTATCTATCTATCTATCTATCTATCTATCTATCTATCTATCTATCTATCTATCTATCTATCTATCTATCTATCTATCTATCTAGCACACACATAACACACACAGAGCTCGGGTTTGTGGTTGATATGAGAGCGATGGCTGTGAGTAGGGTGCTGCCAACTACACACAAACAAAGCTAGTAAGATATACACACACACAACAACACACATGCTGGCTAAATACTACTACTTTGATTTAATTATTGCACGACCGTATTAATTATCTTAATTTAAACATTAACAGTACACAAAGAAGAGAGGGCGTGAGAAACAAATGGACTATGCCACACTGAGCATGCAGCATGTGTGATAAGGAATTGAGTCTGCGTATGTGTGTGTGTGTGTGTGTGTGTGTGTAAATGCATCTCCTCATAGGCATGCATTAGTGTGCGTGTGTGTGTGCGGTGATATAATATTAATGCTCCCTGATGGAGTGTTGCACCAGCTCCACATCAAAGCAGAGCAGCCAGATACAAGCTTCTGAAACAGCACAACAAAACAGTGAAGGGACGGGCTTGTGTGTGTCTGAGTGTGCACGTGTGTATTATTTATGCCTGTAATGGCAGTCAGAAGAAGTGTTTGTAACTTACAGATTAATACTGTATTTACTGTAAGTCTCAGATAAACTGATAAAAACACCACATACTCACCACTCTACTCCTCTGTTGGTATAACATTTTACACTGTGGACAAAATACTTGTTTCTCATTGGTTAGTTTAATGACTGCTTCAGTTTGCAAGGTTAATCTGCAGGTTGCCATAGCAACATAAATTATGCTTTGCACTATGTTAACAGTTAACTCTGACTGAACTAACCTAAACAAACCGCAGCCTCCCTTTTTTGATCTTGAAGTAGCTGTTTCAAAAACAGTAATGCATATGGAAATGTTCTGATATAGAAAATAATGCACTCTGTGGTTAACAGTTTTCTTAACTAACTTAACAGTTTTGGTTATTTCAACTGAGATATTTATGTCTGTCCTGTTTTGTCTGTGCTTTTCTTACTGGTATTAAGTGGGACAGGCTCTGCTGGAAAAGGGTGATGTCAGATACTTCTGAGCACCAACCAGTTTAAATACGTTTTGAATTGTTTGCTTATGTAGTCAAATTACTGTTAATCAAATCTGATCAAACCACACAGTTCTGATGAAGCAGATTTTGTGTTATTCAATTTTCCCCCCCAACTTTGACTGTGACATATCTAAACATGGATATTTACGGCTACAGATAAGTAATGTGTAACCACATTTTAGGGGCTTTCACAATGACTCAGTCTTTCCCTGACAGTAGCTAAACCTTAAAGGTGTGCTGAAGGAACGCTGAAATGAAGTGTTTTGCCATATGAATTGTTTCAGAAGACACTAAAACAACTCTTTGGTGCGATCTACCTTCTCTCATTCCGGCTGACGTCATTCAGTATCTGTAAAACTAAACATGGAGTTTCTCCCAAAAGCTATGAACCAAGTAAAACTCCTTTCTGTAATATCGCACCGCAAGAACGATGTGCTCCACTGACACTGACGGTGTGTCTGTATACTGTACGCATCAGGACCAGGTCTGTGGTTTCACTCTAATGATTTGCTCCATTTACTGTGACTCTCTGTTTGGGTATGTGCACATATACTTATCAGTGTGTGTGTGTGTGTGTGTGTGTGTGTGTGTGTGTTATGTGTAGAGACAGGTTGTTCTGCAGTGAGAGCCTGAAGTCATGGAAAATATGCAGCCAGTTTACACTGCTTCTCTAAACAATGAGAAACTGACAGAAAGTGAGTGAGACATACATGGGGAGCGAGTGTGTGTGTGTGTGTGTGTGTGGGGGGGGGGGGGGGGAGATCGGGAAATAGAGAGATGTGTTTATGAAGGAAAAAGAATTAAAAAAAAAAAGAGTCAGAGGAAGAGAAGGAGAAAGGAGAGTGATGAAGAGGAAAACATCTTTTTATCGGCTCAGTCTGCCCTTCCTTGGCTGGAAAATTATATTTCCGTTTGTGAGTGTGTGTGAGTGTGAGTGTGTGAGTGTGTGTGTGTGGCCTGTTAGTCAGCAGAAAGCCTAAGAAAAGAGCACGAGTTTGTGTTTTAACATTTCCACACATGCAGCAGCCCATGCATGACTCTGTAAAGCAAACATCTTGGCGGTTCACCACTGCAAAGATCATTTTCAACACTTCAATGTGAGTGAGTCAGTGCTAGTTTAACTACGCAACAACTGTTACAGCTGAAACACACAACTGTCACAACAACATACCGAGCAGTAATACTGATATTAAGTTCTAATATTAAGCTCCCTTCAACGATGCATTGGCCAACTGGAAAAAAATACTGTCTGATATTGAAAAGCAACACCTGGTTGACAACACCAACCTGAAATGAATTCCTAAATGAAAACAGGTAATGTCCTGCAGTAAAATGAAAAGAGTGAGAGAGAGCTGGGCCATCTTAAATACAAGAGACAACGAGTGAAAAAGAGAGAGAAGATGATGAGAAGAAGCATCAGTTGGAGGCCGAGCAGAGACATCCATCAAGTCTCTAAACACACACACACACACACCCACACACACACACACAGAAACATCACATTGAGGATCATAGAGCGGATAGACAGTTTTCTGATCTGTCAGGATAATGTTACAAATCATTGTTTGAAAAATTGGACCACACTGGGGTGTGGTTAAGTTTTGGTTAAGTTTAGGCACAAAAACAACTTGACTGGGGTCACGGATAGATGATGATTTAGATCCGACCTCCTGTGGAATATGGTCCTAAAACGGCAGCACAGTATTTTCTCCTTTGCTCCTAACACACTAGAGTTATATTCTCCAAAGCTGCAAGAGTGCTTTGTCACTTAAACGTGAACGTGTTGTTTCTGAGGGATTTCCCTTAATGCTGATGCTGTTGTTTTGCAGTCTCATACAGACCCAGGCAAACAGAAATGTCCTCAAAAACACAAGTTCTCACTTGAGACACACATACCGAGCAGCAGACTACTCATCTACTCCAGCAAGAGATTCCGTTTCTCAAGAAATTGATTTCAAGGCTTAAACTGGAAACAGAGAGAATATATTCTTCTTTTTCTTTCTCTTCTCGTATCTAAAGGACCCATCTGGGGCCGTCCAACCCTGCTGCCTGTTTGCATGAACAGCCCTCACTGACAACAGCTGACAATAATCCTGCTAGGCCATTGGCCAATTAGGACAGGGTTGCCATGGTTGCCGGCACACACTCTCGCTCTCACTTCTCACCTCCGACAGAGTCCGCCTACTCACAGCATGGAGAGAGAGAGATGGATAGAATGATGGGAAGATGAAAAGAGAGAGAGAGAGCTGGAGAGGAGAAAGAAAGAAATGAAACACTTTGAACAAACCTGCAGATAACAGAAAAATAAGGTTTGATTCCTGCATTAAAAATAAATTGAGGCAAGCAGTAGAGAGGAGTGCACAGGCTGGACTCAAGTGCCTTCAATACATGGATAAAAGATGTGCATATAGAGAAAGAATGCTACAATAACTGTAACAATGGTTGTGGTTGTTATTGTTAAGACATATTTATCTTGTACAAGTTCTAGTCTGAAAGCTATTATACTAGTGTTTCTTGGAACTGTCACAAGCAAGAGGAACCAATATTGTCACTGGTGTCTCCACTTTGACCAAGTTTGGGCAAGTTTTACTTCTGAAGAATCCCATGATGTACTGTCTGATTAGAGCCAAAGTCCATAGAGGAAAAGGGTGTTTTTCTTTACTCATAAATACAACATCAGCTATACTATAAGACATTAAATTATAAAAAAAAGAGAGTAATAATAAGTAACATTGCAAAAATCAAAAATTGTTATTGCTTTTGAATGATGGACTACAGATCATTATTTTGCTTCCACAGTGAAGAAAATAACTGTATATTTGTCCTTGAAAACAGTCTATTGTATCACATCTCCACTGTGTAATTTGGTTATTGTATTGATTGTATTGCATGACAATCCTTAATGGATAAGTCTGACAGACAAAAGGAAAAGCTTCTGCATCTTATACTGATTACACACACACACACACGCACGCATGCACACACACACACACACACACACACACACACACACACACACTCAAATTCCCTTCCCACATAAAAATGCTGCTTAAAGGAACAATCAATAAAATGCTTCTTAAATTCCTCAGCTTGTCAAAGAGGGAGAGAGAGAGAGAGACAGAGAGACCCTTCCTCGCTCACTTAATCTTTGCTGGATCTTTTCAGGACACCTCCTGTAGGTTTGTCTCTCTTGGTTTGAGGTTAAAAGGAAAGATGCGAAAAGCAGAGAGGGAGGGAGAGAGAGAGAGAGAGAGAGAGAGAAAATAACAAGATTTATTTGAGGCTTTGTCAAAAAGAAAGGAGAAAGCAGAAAGATAGCAGGATCAAACTGAGTTACTCATGGCACTAAGGATATGAGGGAAGGAAGGATGCCAGGAAAAAGAATTAGCAACAAAAGGGAAGGTGGGAAAGGGACAGTGAGATCTAACCAAGTTATTTGGAACTGAAGGAATGCAAAGGGTGAAGGGAAAAAGAAAGATAGCAATGGGAGGGAAGATAAGAGGAAGAGATGATGATGAAATAAAGCTAAAGAATAAACAAAGGGAGAAAAAAACAAGTAACAAAGTAATAAAAATAAGTGATTTGATGGAAGAATGAAGGAATAAAGAATGAGAGAGAACAAGAGGCACATATGGTAAGAACTGGAGGATAAAGAGGGTGGCATAAGAAACCAAGAGAGAAAGATGAAGAGAAGTAGGACTGAACAGAGCCAATAAAACCTCAGATGTCCAAGATGAGGAAGAAAGGGAGAGGAAGTGGAGGAGGGGGAGACGGAGGGATCAATAGTGGTTAGGCTGAGGGAGAGCAAAGAAGGAATGCAGAGAGGATATAGGCTGAGACATACATCAGCAGAAGATACCATCTTAAGCACTGCTGTTGGGGGATCGCACATTGCTCCTCAGCCCATTTTAAAGATGCCGCATGCTATGAACTCTGATAGCCGCTAAATACCTAAACCATCAGCCAGAGCAAATGTGTGTAATTCTGAAAACTTTTGCTTTGTATTTGTTGGTGTACATTTTGAAAATGAATGACTCTATCAGTAAGACGTTGAGCCTGAATGGGAGTTACGGTCGTCTTTCAAGCCTCGTGAGACTACCCACAGCGTGTAATGGATGCCGCTTGTTTGTTCCACCTCAGTAAGCCTTGATTACCAACTGTGTGAAGCAGAAAACTGCCCGAGGCCCCCGAACTCTCAGGGGCCCCTGTAAAGCCAAGGGTTCACTGCATGTCAATAGATTCTGCCAATTTAATTAATAGCAGGTTCATTAGGAACTTTGCACTATTAGAGTACAATATCAACTGAGCTGGGTCCTGCACCTAATCTTTTGGCCCCGTCTTGTACTTTCCCTGCATTAAAGTCGGGGCCCAACAAAAGGTTTTTTGGCCCCGGGAAGTCGATATCCTGTTAATCTGCCATGCAACTCTCAGTACTGCAGATTTGGCTTGGTTTGGTTTATTGAAAATATCCTAATGTATTTACAGTATACAATATATCAGACTTTGAATGATTTCCATGTCTATCATTGGTGCTTTAACTGGCAAAATGGCACCAAGGCTTGAATCTAAAGTCTGTGCCTGAATATCTGCCTGCACTAATCTTTGACATCAAAGGCACTACATCCATATCTATCTATAGTCTAGTCAAAAGAAGAAAGAAGAAAAGACTGAATGTGAGTTCAGACTTCAGGCATCTGGGATTTCTGAGTATGACAAGCTTCTGGTTCTCAGATCCGTCTCATTGTATCTGCCTGATTCTTCTTGCACACCCATCAGGTTCCACTGCACACGAAATGAAACTTGCTGCATACATCAACTAAATGTTAAAGATAGTGGAGTGAGCCATGTCTTAAACTATTTTCTTCTATGGTATATGATCAGGCACTGACCAACCGAGCCATCAAACCTCATTATCATCCAGTCCAACTTCATTTCACTTATTACGTCTAATGTTGCTGAGCTCCAAAGTGCACAGTCAAAGTCACTCAGGGTTAGAAAAGCTTAATAACTTAACTGTAAATGTGAAACACCTCATAAAGCTTTCATCAATGCATGTGGGAACAAAGCTGTACTTCCAAGCATTGTGGACAGTTCATAAGCAATATCAATTTATTTAATAAATAGAACTGCAGCTGTTTTGCACAGTAATTTTCCCCTGGTGTGTAATTACTGTCAGAGGAGCTCGCTTCCAGTCTTCCTGCCATTTTCTACATCTGACTGTATTTGAGATTAAGGCCTGACAGCGCATGCAATATTCACCAGTAGGGGAATGGGATTACAACCTTTGTTCTGGTGATGAAACAGGCAGAGAAAATGAGAGTGAGAGGCAGAGACAGAATAAAGAGGTAAAGCTAAAGGACCTTATTCTAACGATGATTCCATCCTTGAAAATGAAAATGTTCGCACACACACACACACACACACACACACACACACACACACACACACACACACACACACACACAAACTGTATACACCAGTTCAGAAACACACCTTCTAAAACATTCATTACACCCACTACAGAGATCCCACAGATCTTGTCTGAGCCATCCATCATTTACAACCGGGAACCAGTGGCACATTTTGAAGATGGATGTGTCGATTTCAGCAAATCTGAAAGTGCAGCTAAGGACGCAACGATGCTATGTGGCGTTCTTTTTACATTTTACAAAGACACGGTGAATTCAAACATAATGGCCAAGTAAAAGGCAGGAAGAAAGAAAACTTGGCACAAACTTCTTTCTTTTCCTCACATTTGTTTTTTGAAACATGAATCCCCCAGTTTGGGCTTCAAGTTTAAGAAGAAGGTTTATCAAACACACTCCTCTGGTTTCTGTCATACTGGTTTAAAATAAAAGCTTTTACGCACCAATCATGGACCTAATTGGACATGGTGTGATTCAGACAATGTCACACACACACATGCTCTCATATGCACGTACACTTATCTATTAAAAAATTACCCAGCACTCAAGACGTTGTAACCATTTATCCAAGTGCTCTGCTTTCCAAAAGTAGCTTTTAACCTCATTTAACACACACACACACACACACACACACACTCTCTCTCTCTCTCGCTCTCTCTGGCTCTCTTGCCATCTCGCCTACACACACACACACGCACACACACACACACACACACACACAGACACTAGACACTGGTGTGCTAGTTTGTGGCTAATTGGTTCTCCGTCAATTGCTCTGATTGGTCACTAAATTAAACCATCCAGTTTCCAGTGATTAGCGCAGCTGCATGGCCATTCGTCACACTCCTAACGCGCACACACACACACTAAGTGCCAGAAGAAGTCATAACTTTCTTGGTTTTGTTCTAAGAAATATGAAAATGTGACTGAAACAGTTACTCTGCTGCATACAAGACAAAGACACAGTGTGAACAATCTGCTGGCCCCCGAACACACCACACAAACTCAACAGCATATTTACCCACAGTGCCCTGTGACTGCGAGCCATGTGTGACACGTGAGATGCACAGTTGATGCTGGAGGACACACACATTCACAAATACTCCCAGTTACATTTTTTCTTTAGCTTCAACATAAACTCTTTATGCACCACACGCACACATGTACAAACCCTCTAGCTTCCCAAATCTCCCCCCACATCAACACACACTCACACTCAGACACTTACACACCACTGGGGATATGAAATATGAATTTGCAGAGTGGCAGATGAATAAAAGATGACAGCGAAAGGCGGTGTGGAGGGACCTGCACTGTCATACGTTACTAAAATCAAACCTTCGCTGGGATTTCCTCTTTCTCTCCGTGTTTATGGGGAAGTGTCAGAGCGCAGCCAGGCTGGTTCCCTCTGAGGACTCTCAGTCTATCTTTAGTCTCCAACCCTCTGCTCCGGTCTGCTTTGCTGTCAGGTAGCTATGCTGCATGTCCAGCTGATAAGAAGAATCTCAAAATGCCTAAAGGCTAGTTGTAGCAACACGTTTATTCCTCAGCTGCAAGACTTGTGTGCAATGGTGTGTTTCATCTGAATTAACCGCTGCGGAAAAGATGTAATTTTACTTTTGCTTCCTTTAAACAGTGTAAAAATGCTAAACTGCTGTTTTGTGGGGCTTATGTGGTGTACCTCTTGTTGTCCGGGTGCAGTGACTTCCTCTCACAGTGATGACAAGATTTAATTTATTGTACAGATTAAACAAACTGTCTACAGTTGATTAACAAGCTGTAGATGTGCTGGTAGGCAGATTGTGTAGCTTTTGCACTAAGCCAGGCTAGCCGTTTCCCCCCTTGTCCTCCGTCTTCTTTATGCTAAGCTAAGCTAGCCGGCTGCTGACTTTAGCTTCATACTAGACAGATACATTTGAGAGGGGTATTGATTTTTTTGCATGAAAGTGTATTTCTAAAATATCAAATGGTTCTTTTAGGCAAAACAAAACGGTCACCAAAGACTTCTTTTAACGTTTGTCTTTTTATATATGACACAAGACATTGTTGTGTTACCATGTACAATACAAACTGAATACAACATAATGTAACTAAGCAAGATATGCAACTGCTGTTGGGATTAGGAAATCAAGTTGCAAAATGGGTGACAAGTTAAAAATCTATTTTAGTGTACAGGGGACAGAATATAGTTTTATCCAGATTGAGAGAAGAGTCTTGGATCCTGGAAATACCTTGCAACATTGCCTTGTGGTAGGTGTTGTTAAACATCCTTCTGGGTACGTCCAAGATTGGTAGGGATTCATTTTTAGAGAAACAGACAAATCACCTGGTCACAGCAGGATTTGGCAGAGTCAAGAGTTACACAGCAGATCTCGAGCTTATAGTATTTTTGTTCAGTATTGTCAGATCAGAGCGTAATCCTGCACAGCACCGCGTAAACCTCACAGACTCTGTTACGTCAGGAAAAAAATAGCATGTTGACAAAAACCAACAGATTCTTTATTCCCAGGCTGTTTGTGGATCTAGGAGAAGATTAAGAGAATTCACATCTGTCAGACAGAGAGAGATAAAGGGGAAAGGGGAAAAGATAATGCAAAGATTACATGAGACTACCCACAAATTCACTGCTGTTTTATATGTTGGATTTTCTAAGCTTCCTCAACAGTTGAGACACTGTTGCTAATATTCATTCTGACATATGAGTCATATCAGTGAAGCTATTGTTGATGATACGACAGGAAAAAAGAGGCAAAGAAAAGAACATAGATGAACCAGCAGAGTGACAGGAGAAAAGATGAATACAAATTGAGGCAGATACTGAGAGAGGGCCAGGTTGACAGTCTTAGTGTTTTTAAGTTTTTATGTATGTGCGATTCAGCCTGATGGACCCATCTGGTCCTCAGAGAGAAGCTCCAGGCTGATGTGAGTTTTAATGATCGACCACAGGACACTCTGACCCTAAATACATTCATTCCAGTGTTTGCACTTCAAATCCATCCAACAAATATAAACCTTGAGGGCAATGGTTATTTTTAATGTCATGCCCTCTGCTTTATGTAGAGATCATTTTCACATATTGAATTATACTTACTGTATATAAATATATAAATTAATGAACAATTATAGGATAAATTAAGAAACATGTACATGCCTCAATCAATACATTTTGAATGTATCATGATATGAATGCGCAAGTGAGTGAGGGAATGAAAATGAATGGATGAATAAGAGACTGACAGACAAATAAATGACTCCCAGGGTTTAGTGAGTGGGTGTGGGTCCAGCCAAGAGACACACACACACACACACACACACACACACACAAGCATGAACATCTGGATGAACATCTGCCTTTCAACAAGACAAGAGAGACAGAAATACCAAAGAGAGAGACAGAGGTTTCAACTCTGCCCCCGACTGTTGTGAAATCATGTCTGTATTTTCATGATCATGTTAAATTCATGCACTGAGACGCAGACTGATAACTGGTAATAGAGTACTATAAGCTGAATGCATAAATGTGACTGCACACAGCGTCAAAAACATATCAAATGCACATTAATCAAAACTGATTGCCCAACAAATGTACTAAATTCTAGTGTTAAGAACTCCAAAAATTATAAAATAAACTCTAACTTTCATACAAGATAAAAACGGTATTATCAAAGCTGAAAGATAAACTGATCATAACAAATTATTCAAAAATGACTCTGAACTGACTAATGTGTATGCTCCAACGATCATCTGATACATTCTAAAAAATACTACATTCATATGTGCCTTTATGACAAATGCAGGTAAAGATTTTAGAAGCTCGAAACATTATTGGAATCCAACATGTTCCTTTTCTTTTTCTCAAGTCTGAGTTTCAGTGGATGGCAATCTTTTCTGAAGAGCCATCAAACTGACTGCTTAGACAAACAAACAGACCTTTTGTGTCACAGCAGGAAAAGCACAGGTGTAATTAATGACATAAACGACGGCTGCATTCAATTAGTGTTGCCAGCTCCACAGCCCTTGCATAGTGCATGCTGACTCAATGGCATGGCTTACTGAAACCCTTAAATGGAACAGAGCCATCTTTAATGTAATCGTTTACACCTGTGTCTCTGTATAGGCTGTATCACCATGACATTTTGTCGATATATGACAGACATTTAATTATATTAAAATGTAGCAGATTAGCATGTTACTTTTAATTAAGTCCCATATTTGCATGTATGTAAGTTATGTATGTGATTCAGCAGGCAGTGGGAGCAGAAAGACAGAGGGTCTTTTTTAGGGTGCAGGGCCGTGACAAGCAACAGTTACAGGAGAGAAAGTCAGACAAATTAATGGTGAGGGTTGCTAAAGCTCAGCCGGAGAAGTACAGGCTTTCTGTGTGTGTGTGTGTGCAACATGTGTGACGGGCAAGCCCCTTCTCAAATTAAGAGGTTTAAAATGGGTATACACACACACACACACACACACACACACACACACACACACACACACACACACAACTGCATGTATACAAACACACAGCCTCCAATTCTTACTGTTGAGCTCCAGATCCCATATTGTTATGCTGCACAAGGAAGGCTGTTTCCACCAATCACATCACCTGTCTCCTACCCATGTTCATCCATGCATTTCAATGACAATTAGGCTTTATCACAACTTGGGTTATATTTTTTAATTTATAATTTTGTTATTATTATTTTTTTAGCTTTGGCCATTCGTCCTATTGGTAATAACACTACATTCCTTAGCTATTTACAGCCAAAGAAAATCTATCTGCTCAGCACCAGATGGCATACAGACTGAGTTAGCAACTAGCTGGTGAACATAGTGGAGCATTTAGCAGCTAAAGAACCCAATATTTCCCACAGGAGATAGTAGAGACCAAAAACAAAGCTGAAAGTAAAGCGAAATATTGGACTTCAATTTACCAGATGGCCAGAAACACAACTTAAAATAATTTCAAATGTTTCTCCGTAACTGCTGTCAGTGTTGTGTTCACAACTTGTTTCGACTGCCCACAAATGGCCAAAGAAATCCATAATTGCAACTTTAAGTTAATGGCTGTATGGATTTAACTGATGACGATGGGGGAAAAACAGAAAATAAATAAGAGAAAGAAAGACAGAAAGTGAGTGAGTGTATATTTCTGTGCTCTTGAGGGGCCACAGGGTACACAGAATGGAAACTGCAGGCCCCTTATGTCACTGTATTTGTGTGTGTGTGTTTAGTTTGCACTGTAGCCTACACAAACATGTTCTCTGGTCCAGACTAGGTTATTTATGTCTCACACACACACTCACACACACACACACACACACACACACACACACACACACACACACACACACGTATAGCGGGGATCTGTAGTCTTTCAAGCTATTCAATTACACAAATTGCATTGCTTCAGCTACGGTCCGTTAACTTTTCCTACAGGGAAATGACATATGTTTGCAAACATGCCAAGCCCTGTACACACACACACACACACACACACACACACACAAGACAGCTGGTCCGTTGACCTGTGTTAAGTCATGGCCTCACAAAACAGACACTCATACACACAAACACTTACTCTTGGTTACATGCCAATATGCATAAAGACAAATTGAGCTGACCACATTATGGTTCTGCATGGTTTTATTTCATAGCTGTGGTGATATCACTCTTCAATAAACGGGCCTTTGTTTAACCTGATCCCCTTTACAACCCAACCCACAATGCTTACTTATCAGCTTGACTGTCAATATCAGACCAACTGCAGCCTCATTGTGCAACAAGGCCACAGAGATCTAATTACGCTTTACTTTAGCGCCAAATTGCCAAAACGGGGTTTTCAGTACTTACTCTCGCTTTAACTTGGATTCTACTATACAGCCTCACAGTCCCCATTAAGCCTTTGTTAAGAAGTGATTCTCTGCAGGAACAAAGAGGACCAGCCAGAGAGGGTGAGCGCTTATTTATTGGCCTGGATTTCACTGTAACACCACAGAACGGAGTTTGTTAATGGCTTACTGTTTCTAAGTTTCTCCACACAATTAACCAATGCTAACTTATTGTCATCTAATCTCCTGCTCGTGTGTCTTTCATCTCCTTCCTTGTCACCATATGTGCAAAAAACTCTTTTGCACTGCCACACACACACACACACACCGCCCCTTTTCCACCTGCCACAGTGAAATGTGTGTGTCAGAAGAAGTGTGTATCTATAATTATGTATATTGTGTGTGTGATTTACGAATGTGAGAAAACAGTATATATTCATATATGTATGTATGCGTGTGAGAAGGGCCGGCAGTGCTGTTGCAATCCTGCAGTGTCTCTCTGGTAATGTTGCTTTGATGGAGAGAAACGGGTTTTACAGAGAGAGAAAGAGAGGGAATGGAATGAGAGGGAATGAGAGAGGGAGAGGTAGAGACTTGCAGAAATGTCAGAGAGATTAGTAGAACCATGTACAGAAGTCTGTTAGTGCTGATTCAACAAAAACCTATAAAGTTAGGGAGTTTTAGGAGTGCAGGGCTGCAGAAATGGAGGGTATAACAGAGAGAAAAGGGCAGAAGTAAAGAGAGGGATGAGAGAGAGGTGCATGAAGGATAAAAAAGGAGGGAGGAAACCACTTTTTTTATTTGCCTACTGCATTGGAAAATGTGACATATCCGAAAATGACATACCCAAAATAAAATGGTTACTGTACTTGAACCCTTTTGATTGCAGTCACGATCCCGCTCTCTTCTGAAAAGCAACTCGTTAGAGTTTTGGATATGAAAAAGTCCAAATTAGTTACTGAATCAGATTCACAGAGGCACATATACAGAATGAAAGGTTATTCTGGCCTTCCAGTGATTTTACTGTTCAGTTTTATATGCACTCTTGTCACAGAGTAAGTAAATGTTTTCCTAGGACTATTGGGGTCTTTACACAGATGGCACTGTGAGGCAAATAATCTATGTCATGTAAAGGTTGAGAGTATTCAACAAGATACCCACTATACCCCACCATGACTATATTCATGCCTTCTTCTTAATGAGTCACTTAATGATTGTAGCAGCTAAACTATTATCCACTCAGTATATTAGAACAAAATTGAAAATTCCTATATACAAACATGCTTGTACTGCATGTCTTAAACAATCGCAATCTCATCCATAGTAAAGTAACCTCTTTCAAAGAATGGAACCCATGTTGCTGTCTGAGCCCACTGGAACCAGTGCAGAGACACCTTTTTGACAAATCATGAATAATTAAAGCAAAGACAAATTGAAAAGCTTATTGAAAGAGCTCTTCTGATTTTTCATCCTTACTTTCAATCTCCTGACATCTTCCTTCTCTCTCTCCCTCTCAATAACCAAATATTATCCATTCGTTCTGCAGCAATTAATCCGAGATTCATTTTCCAGTTTGGCATTATCTGTTTCATTTGAGTGGCATGCTAGTGCATATATAGCCAATTTGTCCACGTATCTGGTGTATAAGAGTATACACCAGACATCAGGATTAATTTTATTATATGACCTTGCCGGAAGTTACCTGTCAAAGCATTCAAATTGTTTTAAATTGCATAATGTAATTAGTGCTCCTTGATTCTTTGTACCTTTGACTTACAGCTGAATGTATTGTCACCACAGTTAGTGGATTAGCATTGCCATATCAAGTCCCCAGTTGATTGTAGATCATTTTCTTTCCAGTGTGCAAGAAAATGGTGAGAAATAAACCAGAATTTATTCAAAATTGAAAGTTCAGATAAAAAAAACACTTTCAATTTGTCTGCAGTTTCTGCTGCATTGTTTTAGGTAAACAGAACCCAATCTGTGTGCTGAACGCACTGGGAACATGTACAAGGGTGGAATTACTATCTCTTTTCATGACTTTCACAGATGTTCTGAGCAAAGCATCACTGAAAATATATCAGACATTCCTAGAAATTGCAGATTGAGTGAGTCAGTATTGAGCTGCCATCTTTCCTGGAGTGATCTCCCTCCTTAGCAACGAGTGTCTAACTAAAAAAAGAGGCCCAGCTGCAGCAGGTAGCGCATTATGTAAGCGGTTGGTGGGAGATGATTAGCAATGGTAATGTTAAGCTGACGCAGAGAGAGAAAGCCATGGCCAGAGGAGAGGAAAACAACTGCCAGAAAGCTATATGTGAGAGGAAATAAGGTTTGGATCTTGTACTACTGAGGCCAAAACAATGATGGAAGCATCCAGACAGTAACGAAAAACTCAATTTGCTGTAGTGGAGCTCAATAAACAGGACAGAATCCAGTCAGCTCGACAACGTCCTGATCTGGGCTGTAATGGAAAACAGCAGAGAGGACAGTTTAACCAGAAGTCAGATCTGCAAAATCTTGGTCTGTTTAACCCAAGGAATACTGTGGTCTGTATGTAAATGTATGTATGTATCTCTCTTTTTATAATTTACATTTCATATGACTCCATTCATGGATTCACAAGACTTTAGCCCCAGGAATGTATGTTCTGGTCTGTAACTGTGGATCTCTGTGGTTTCGGTAGGCCAATTACATTTAATTGAGAAGCACACAGACACATACAAAGGCACACTGAAGAAACACACACATTCACACACACACACACACACACACTCACACACACACACACACACACACACACACACACATAAAGGGCATCAGAGACAAATATTAAACATTCTTCAGGCCACCTGAGACCAAATCCTTCTATCAGAGCAATATTAAATTAATCTGCAATTAATGTGTGTGTATGTGTGTACACTGGGACCTGTTAAGTAGGTCAGACATTGTGCTGTTTAATAAACTTCTTTATAATAATAATAATTATTATTATAATATTTGATATTTTTCCACAGCCCTGCATCTTTCTGTTGGATGGACACACACACACACACACTGAACAGCAGCTTTTTGCTGAGCACTGTTACTTTTCCTGATTAAGATCAGCTATTAGTAGTTTGTAGTTGTGTGTCTTTACATGAATTTGCAGTAGTGCATATCAATGAGAGAGAGTGTGTGTGTGTGTGTGTGTGTGAGGGTTTGGGCATCTTGTAAACACCCTCTGCACCATGATAATTAGCATATTAGAGGTCAAATCCATAATACACTAAAGAGGTTGGAGGGTGTGTGTATGTGTACTTGCTTTCCTAACCCCTCCTGTGATACTGACAGTGCTCTAAATATTCAAGCCTGCAGGAAACTGTGTGTGTGTGTGTGTGTGTGTGTGTGTGTGTGTGAACATGATGCTTGCTCCCTTGTTGATGATATGCCTATTGCATCAGACATACACATGCACCACACACAAATACAAAATTCATTAATGCCTCCACACAGACAAACACACATGCGTGCACTGTGAACCACAGACCCTTTCCCTGAGGAATGTCTACCAGCTGTTGTAGAAAACATTGTTTTAAACAGACGGCATGGTGATTCAGTCTATTATTTGGTGGTTAGCTTGTGGCTAACAGTAACCATTGGTGTCTCTGAGAAATGCTAGCAATGCTGCTGAGCTGGTTTTACACTTATCAACCCAATTAAAGTCTTAAATTAAAGCAAATGTAACCAAAAGGATTGTGACTACATTTTAATACCAACTAACTATGTAGAATACAAAATAGGTGTTAAATATCTGCTCAAATATTAAAATATAGTTGACTAGCTGTTGAATGAGGTGATGTTTTTTTTTCCAAATTGCAATAATGCAAAGAGGTTAGAACATGAACATGGATGTGTAAAAAACAAAATGTTTTTTATCTCCTATGGTGGCATAAATTAGTATGAGGGATGGTAGACATTTGATAAATTCTGCTAAATAATGTGATGCAAGTCACAGGACTGACGAGTTAACCAATAGAATCATAAATCAAAGCTTTTCTTGATATATCACTGAGTTCATTATTTTGCAGACATTTCAAATTACCATTGTTAAAACTCTGATGATACGTTTCGGTTTGACTTTGAAAGGGATGAAACTTGACATTTTTAAAAAGTGAAATTTACAAACAAGATATTACTCAACTCACATTTCATGTCTCCCACTACATCTATACGTCTATATCCAAAATGCATTCACAGATCCAGACACACACACACACACACACACACACACACACACACACACACTCAGACAACGCCGTAGGTAGCTGCTATTAATACGAGGCTGAACCAGGACAGTGGAAGTGGGGAACGGAAGCAGGCCGGTATCCACTGGGAAACAGATCGCTGCCCCCGTTTTAACCAGAGTACTGCTGGGAATATCAGCAGGAATGACCAGCGGGAATAACGAACGGGAAGACCGCTCACTCTCTGAGAAAATCTGTGACCTAGACATGCCAGACAAAGTACATTTCCATTATAGTCACTGATGTGACACTTCAGTGTCTTACACAGGGAAACATGTTCAGCTATCAGCTTCAGGTCACAGAGCAAAAAGAACAAGCCCTGATTGATCGATGACTATTCTGCTTAACATGATATAAAAATGATAAGGTGAAACAGGAACAGCAGAGTGCAGATAGTGTTAGCAGTTTTCTATACATAGCATATATGGCAATGTTATCAATACAGTTAAACATATTGCTGAAAAGGAACGGATAGAAAGACACAAGAAAAGAAAAGAAAGATGCAGAAAGTGGGATTTAAAACAGATGGAATAAAATATACACAGAATGACAAAAATGGAAAAGACGACGTGTGGTTAGAAGAGAGAAATTTAAAAATGAGGCAGAGAAAAGATTTTAAGAGACAGGAATGTAGTGAGGGAAGGATGGACTTTATTAACTGCGATAGAAAACACACCTGTTGCCCTGCTCTTTCTGTCTCCCTGCGCGTATGAATGTTTGTGCGACAGTGTGTGTTATGACAGATGTCGTACCATGCTGCTTCCCAGCAGAGAACGGGCTTAAAGTTCATTAGAAAGGCCTCCTGACATTCAGCCTCTGATACAAGACACTTCTAAAACACTGAGGACTGCTGGTAGAATAATAAATACAAATAGGAGATTGTGTTCTAATTGGCTGAGGCATGTTAAAAGCCACTTTAAAAGACCCAATGAGTATACAACTTGTAGTAATGTCCATGTTTAAATGTCATATGCACAGCATGTTAGAAGAGAGAAAATAGCAGGATTGTTGACATCATCATTTTATTTGAGTATTTTCACCCACAGCAGAGTGGTATTACCCATAGCAAAAATGTTTAAAGCCAGACGTTGTTGCACTCTTTGTTCAAACTTTATGAACATGTTTAACTTAAGTGATATGAGATAAAAAGACCACAGGGACACACAGAGAGAGACAAAGCCAGAGTCAGAGGCACAGAGCTATGTGTGTTGAATGTTACCCTATGAACTCCATTGTATTTAATAGGAGCCAGAATGTAATTCAGTTTGTAACCACCTGAGAGACCAGACAGGACCTTCTGACTCTGCATTATAATGATAGTCCATTCACTTTTAAGTCAGTGCAGACACAAATGGTGTGCCCTGATGTCCTGGGACCTGAACTCATTAAAAAGGAGTCTACTGAACAGTCACACCTTCTGTTGTCTCCATAGATTCTACTCTAGATAAGAACCTAATACAGTCTCCACAGACTCTAGAGGTCAGTTCAGAATAAAGATTCACGATGAGACAAAACCATTTTAGAACCTTGCAGAAAAAGAAAAGTTGCAGCAGTGTGATCTGACCCGCCTCGATTTGACTCAAGCTGGCTGGTTTTAGAAAGTAAGGCACGCCACCTGTTTCAACAGCCAATCAGATAATTTCATCGTCTAGTTGCATTGGTGTAAACTGGCAGGTTTCAGAATGTTGCAGACCCAGTGCATTGCAAGCAGTTGCAAGTTTCAACTCGTCTCATCGGGAATCTCTTATCTGAACTGGGCTTAATGAACAGTAGAGCCTCCTCTTGCATCCAGAGAGTCTGCTACACACTCTAAGGGACCTATTGCATATTACAACCACTTGCTGTCTCCATAGAATCTTCTAAAAAGGAGAACCTCCTGTTATTTCTACTGGGGACAAGGGCATACTGCTGTGCCAAGAAAGCCTACCAAACATTAAAACCTCCTGCTGCTGTCTCCATTGAGTTGAGTGAAAGTTACAACCGCCTGCTGTCTCCAGAGAATATACTGAAATTTAAAGCCTCCAGCTGTTTCCATAGAATCCAATGAACCAAAGAACATACCAAAGGACTTCCTGTTATCTGCATGGTTTCTACTTAGCATTAGAACCTCATACTGTTTCCCCAGAGTCTACTGAACATTATAACTCCTTGCTATCTATAAGACTCTATTAATTCTCCAGTGAATCTACTGAGCGGTAGAAGCTCTTGCTGGTATGGAATCAACTAAGACATTAGAATCCACTGCTTTCGCCATAAAATCTAATTAACAATAGAACCTCATGTTGAATCCAATGTCTGCTTCACATTAGAACTTCCTGCTACCTTCAAACATTCGATCAAGCTTTAGAACCTCTTCCTGTCCACACAGAGTCTACTAAACTCTTGCTTCTTCCATAGACTCTATTGAACATTACACATGTGACCATGCAAAACACCTGAATTACATACAAAACACCGGATTGTAAAATCCCAACCTTTTTTCTATTCTTTTGTTTTATTTTACCCCATCTCTTGTATGTTTTCCCTCTAGTACACCATGTTCTGCTGTATTCTTGTATGGTGTATCCAGTACAATTCATCTCCATTTGGTTCTTTGTTCAGTGTGGTGGGTTCCATTTAGTTCTCTGGTGAATGAACAACGGCGCACTGTTCGTGCTGCTGCTCTTCATCTGACAGCCAGTGGAAATGAGTGCAGTAGAGAGCTGTGGCCGTTCATTGATTTCCACTTTGGATCCACTTCATACATCCAGGACAGTTGAAGAGGTGAATGAGGAGTCTGACTGACACCAGGAACAAGCAGGAAAACAATACAGGGATAAATCTGACAGAAACCTGTAACATAGATAACTTGTCACATTGCAGTGAGGGCTACGTTTTGATATGAAAGATGTCTGGTCCTACAGAGTGATGTTATGGGATTGTCTTATACAATTCCTGGTAAAAAACAACATGTACTTCTTTCAAAGAAATGTTGCTAAGCTGTGTTACAGATGGCAATGTAGAGGTCATTGGACATGATTAAGTTTAGGTATAAAGTTAAAAATAGTTATGATTAAAGGAGGGAGGACGAGACTTCCCTGTGAGCAGGAAGGGATCAAGATGGAAATGAGGATGGTAGTTTTTAGACATACGAGGATGACTGATGAGGATCGGATGCTTTCAAACAAGCTGTACGGCTCAATATGCAATCTGAATACAAGTAATCGTGGATTTAAAAAGCCCACTTTCATTTGAATACATTATCTGCCTGTGTGTGTGTGTGTGTGTGTGTGTGTGTGTGTAGACAGTGAGTAATGTGGAGCAGTGCGATGGGCCTGCTGCCGTCTCCGATAACCAATGATGGAGGAGAGACCTGATCAATAACTACACACAGACATACACAACTCTTTTTCACTTTCTCTCGATTTTGACACGCGCGCACACACACACACACACACACACACACACACACACACACACAGAAGTATGCACACAGGCAGGCAGACAAAGACACACACATACACATAAACATGCACACACACACATATACACTGACCCCTGCAACTTCATCTTTTTTTGAATGCTTGGGAATGGAAACATTCCTGTGAGAGAGTCCCCAGAGAGAAACAGAAAGGGGGATGGGGAGAGAGGGAGCGAGAGATAGAGGTCTATAGGGGTCTAACACAGTATAAGCCTGGACTTTGCTCATAGAAACTCTAGTTAACTCACCTTTCTACTCCACCTTCACCTCCTCCTCCATTAAGATCCGAAGTTACCTCCCCTTCTTCTTTCCCTCTTGTCATTTAACATCATTATATTGTGTTCTTTCACTTTTCTGTCTTAAAATAGACCTGGTCTGGTCTGGAAACGAATAGCATGCTAACACTGCAAAACACACACACACACACTCACAGAAAGAGCCAGTGGAAATAAACAGCAAAGCAGAAAAGGCCTTTTTAGTGTTTTCTGTGGCATGCTAAAGCAATAATCATAAGTCTTACTAATTGAATACCTGCATGAGCTTGTGGTGTGTGGTTGTCTGTATGTGTGTGTGTGTGTGGCTGTGTGCACATGTTTTACGAGCGTCTTTTGTCAGTGAAGGTACTGAAGGGAGTGAAAGGTGTAGCCCTCTTTTTCTGTTTAGGGAGACATAAATCTACGACTACGACTCTGCTACCAAAGCACAAAAGGCAATGTTTCAATGCATGAATATATGAGAGGATGGTGGGAGGAAGAGGAGGAGAGAGCAATGAAAGGAGGAAAGAAGGGGTGACGTTTCAGCAGCCTGTAGTGGTAAAGTTCACAGGAAAAAAGACAGATTCAACATTCAAGCTTTACTAGAAACAAGTGATTATTAAATACTAAACGTGCCTCTAACAGAACAGCTTAAAAGACTGTAAACTCTAAAATGTGAATTCAACTTCAAAGTCTTGAAACATGAAATTTAGAAACGCTCCCAGTAAGTCAGGAAAATGTACATTTGTCAGCAACTTTGCACCGAGGTGCTTTCATATGTCATGTCATCAAATGATGATAATAGCAGCATGTATTTACAGTCTGTACTTATAATTAGAGCTGGATAGCATTTTTGATCCAAAGTGATAGTAGAATTTTGTTTTAATTTACCAAAAGAGGTCAACATTGTCTAACGTTAAGTGTTGTCTAGAGTCTAGACGCAAGCAGCACAAGTACTTTGTCAAAATCAAATGGCTTAAACTGACTTTTTTATATTTGGTGATTTGGAAACATCTCTGTTAATACCAAAAAAGTATTGACTTTACAGACACTGTGTGAAGGAGACATTAAGACCCACAGGGACTGGTCTACAATAGCTGCACAGTTGCCGGTCCTAGATCAGTGCAGTCAACTGTAAGGGCTTGTCTCACATCAGCAGTTATCGCTGACCCCTTTCTCATCCTCGCTGTCCCCCAGAGGGTCAGGGCTTTATATTGATCCACCATAAATTCTCACACACTGTGGGACGCCGTGGAGACCTCAACTGTGAGCGACACACACACGCACAAATCCACACTGCAGAAATACATGCATGCTGCCATAAACATACAGCTAGGCACTTGAACACACAATAGACACACAAACAAACACCCCAGCAAAAGGTAAATATGCCCTCACACACACACACACACACACACACTGAAACGAGTGAAGTCATTTAGAGTTTCCAGAGATGCACCAGAAACCAAGTCCAACACAGCAGAGTGGGAGAAATGATTTCAGACCTTGGTAATCACAGCTTTAATTACATATTCTGCTCTCTCTCTCCTTTCCTCCCCCCTCTCCCCCTCTCAGTCTTCCTCCCTTCCTTCCCTTTAAATCCGTCTCTTCTTGGCTTCAGTTTATAGCCAGACGTTTGTCACTTTGCCATCCTCCTTATGGCTTCCTCTCTCCCTCTCTCTGTGTGAAGCAATGGAAACGGGATTTTTCTGCTCAGTCTTTCTTTCCACTGTTCGGTTTCTGTTTCATTTGCTCACCCACCTCTTTCTTTCTCTCTCCCTCTCTCTTTCCTCCGTCCTTGTTCGCCTTCTCTAACTCCTCACTAATTCAGGCACTTCTAAAAAGCCATTTTGTGTACAGTGTGTTTTATATGTGCACACAACTGTGTACAAAAGTGCATCAAAATGACAAGTGCAGCCACAAATGGCACAATGGTCACAGTATTTTGTTTGTGTGGATATGCTTTAGTATGCAAAGTGTAAGTGTATGAATGTGCATAACCCCTAAGGATAAAAGTTCAATTATTAACATGCTTATGCACACAAGCCATGTTCACCCTGCAACACTGAGGCTTTATGTGTAACATATTTTTTCCTTCTCAAAGTGACAAACATTTGATGCTTTTTAGGCACAGCATGAATAGAAAACGTGAATGTAACCTGATCTCTTTCTGTCTGATCTGGACCAGGTTCACATGCAGTCTTGCATTAAATCAGCTCCTTATCTGATCAGTGAAGTGAAATTCCTTGTTTTTCAAGTTGCTCTCCAGTGGACGATGACTCAAGCATGACTCAAAACACGTGTTCATATTTGGGCAGATGCCTCCATTCAAGGAAAACTAAAACAGACAAATCATATTTAGGGTAGAATTTGCTCCACTGGTGATGAAAAAACACTCTCAAAAGACATACACATCTTAAACAAGCGCTTTCTCCCTGGCTCCAGCCTAATATGACAACAGAGACTGATCAGAGTGATTTTCTATCAGTATTTGACTGAATTTGAAGATCTTTGGAAAACAGACAAGCAGAGGAGGCTGGCAGTGCAGTGTGTGTGGGCCAGTCATGTAAAGTTTGGTTTTACTGTATACTGGAAGCAGAGGAGGAAAGGAAGATAGTGTGTTATGGAGGATTTAATCTTGGATGTGATACTAAGTTACACACACACACACACTAACTTGGGCCTTTAATTTCTTTGCTGTAAATGTGTCAGATACAGAGAGAAACGTAACACACCTCCACCACCAGAGCTCTCAAATACTGTTGATCAGACCTGCCAAACAGCTGGGGATGTAACACACACACACACACACAGACCTGTGTCCAAATAGCAGGGCATGGCTAGTGTCTGCTGACCCTGTTAGTTCTCTGTTGTGACATAAAACAGATAGAAGGGCAACTGTAGGCCAATCAGTGTGTGTGTGTGTGTGTGTGTGTGTGTGTGTGTGTGTGTGTGTGTGTGTCAACCATTTACAGCCCTAAATGATCTGCTGCCTTACTGTCACTTGAGTTTGTAACTCTATCTAAGCATCTATAAATAGAGAGAATACGAGAGACAGATATTGAGCAGTTGATTGGCCAATTGGTAAAATATTATAAGCAATGAATGAAAGAAATAAAAAATAACAAACCATCTGAATTACAGGGCAAGAAACTAACTTTTCCAGGAGTTTTTTTTTTCTTTCTCCACCATGTTTAAAGAAGCAATACAAGGTAAAATACGTTTGCTTTGCATATTGGCCAATAAACATTCTTTTAGCACTAAGATTAGTGTCAATTTATTTTCCATTTCCATTTTCCGTGGCTGGATACTGTCAGCAGGTCTTGCAGAAGACTCAACCACTTATTCTTCCTCCCCATCATTCACTTTTCTGAACACTATGTCGGTAGTTTTATCTTTTGTTTATGCAGTGGTTTGTAATGATTGTCATTTACTCCCACTTACTTGTAGAGTGGTGCCAACAATTCGGACCGTTTTAGGCCCTTTTTTGAATCAAATTAAAGAAAGATTCTTAGCCAGAACACAAAAACATCAGAGACTCCCACGAACCACCAACATTTATCCATGGAGGACAACAGTCCATTTGACGCATGCATATTTGATAAAAATAAAATATCCTGAATCTGATGCACGTGAGTTACTTGACTCGTTTTGGATCTAGTAAAGAGACTGTGCTGATTCATCTGTAATCAGTTTATTTGAGGTAGAGGTGCAGCCTCAGTTCTCCAAAGACAACACCTTTATAGACTGTGTCCTTTGAAGCAGGTGGTTCCTGAAATGGGGCACAATAGTAGGCTGCTAGCATCATCTCTACAGTCAAAAAATGACAAATTGTAGCTAACAATAATAGGCCATAGATGTCAATTGTGCCATAAACAAAACCAGTGCACATGCATAAAAACATTGCTTTATAGCACTACTAGTTGCCAAAAACTCCACAGGGCACCTTTAAGAGTTTGCATGAAGCACCAACATTGTGCATGCTTAAATGAGAGAAACAGTGAGAGAAAGTTCAAAGAGATCACATGAAAAGAGCTGAGAGTGATGAAATACTTAAAGTATCACTGAGAGAAAGTTAAAATGAGGGTGAAAGTGTGATAGAGGAGGACATATGAGAGAGAGAGAGAGAGAGAGAGAGAGAGAGAGAGAGAGCGCAAATGAGAAGAAAGGAGAGCTTGAGGCCTTTCTCTCTCTCTCTCCCCCGCTCTCTCGTCCTCTGCAGCATCATGGGAGTCAGTGTGCTACATTAGAAACAGGATCAGCTGATAGCCTACATCCACCGCTGGCCTGACTATGTTTTAATACTGCTGCTCGGCCCTGTCTTTCTTTAAGCAACAATCCAACAGAAAGAACAGTTTTGTTAACAAATACAACAGACAAAGCATTCAGCCACATAATTTAAGCTTTTATATTCATTGTTCTAAACATTTTGGTGTCTGGTAGGGTTTACAGAAAAGCCCTTTCCGACTGACTGCAAGCTATAATTAAATGTACACGAAGTAAAACCATGCTCCAACATTCTCATCGTGTTTCTGTGAGTGTGGATCCCAAAGTGAGGAGGAAAAAAATCCAACAAATGTGGGTTTTTTTTGGTTGAACTAGTGTAATACCATCAAATGTGCACAGTTCATTTAACCTTATTAAATACCAAACAATATGAGAATTGAACAAGGATTTCGCAATATGCCAGCAGACTGCTACAGGGGCTTTCACCCAAATAGCTCCAAATAGCTGCCAAACAAACTCAATAGAAACATTTCCTTCCCTGAAAAATTGTGTGTTTCCATTACTGCTCTTCTGTCACGATTAAAGGCAGGTCTCTATGTGAAGGGACTCCAATACCACACACAGTGTCCATATATCTCTAAAAAACACAAATATTGCTTCTCAATAGTGCAAATGTGTTGAAATTGTGGGAAATTGCGTTCATTATAGGAAGCTTAAAACCAACAACATATGAATTGAACCACACATCTTACAACTGAGAAAAGTAATGTTCCAAGGTTGGATTTTTTGTTTTTTGTGTTGAATGAAGTTTTCCTGCTTCTGGAGCAGAAACAAGTGATGATCTGGTTCAGTCTAACCATTCTTATCAACCTCATTTCCAGGCACAGCGGGCAGCTGTTTTCTGTGAAAAACCTCTGATAAACCCAGTGTTTACGACTTTTGCATTCATTTGATGGAATACTGTCTGGTACTATGTAGATGCAAAACTTATTTCGACACAGCCACCTCAAGTCAAGTTCTTATCTAACTTACAAACAACAACACACGTCTCTTCCGGTACATCAGCTTGCTGAACGAGTGACCAGACAAATATTCATTGAGGAAAAGAGCCGTGGTAACATTAGTTTGCAGACTAGATAACTAGCTGCTCAGATGCAGCACATTAAACAGCATGTAAACGTACCTGCCAATGTCACTTGGGTGCATTTAGATTCCGGTGTGGTCTTTGCTCTTACTGCAATACCACTAACAACGCTGTCTGCCCATGACATGTAGGCCATGGAGCAGGTTGGTTTACTTTGTCTCTCGGGGCCTACGGTGTAACATCAGCACTCTGGCAGCTTGCAAGACTCTGCCAATCAGACAAGACACTGACACACCCCTCCAGCTGGCTGAGATGAGAAGGAGCACTTCTGATGTTTCCCAATGAGTTTATTTCATCCTTTTAATAACACAAAAAGATTAATGATACATTTACGAACATTATTCTGGACTGTAAAAAGTGATGACTAAATATGATTTCAGTTGGACTAGGTTTAGGGTACAGTAAGGCTTAAGTTGAGGTTGGATATTAGCAGTTAACAGTTATGGTAGGGTAAACCTCCAGCTCAACACAAGGTCCTCACAAGTGACAAAAACATGTATCTCTGTGTGTATGAGCACATGCAGTATGGGCAGGCATGAGGGCGTTTCTCACTGTCAGTAAGTGAAGTCATAGATCACACACACACACACACACACACACACACACACTCACTGGGGGCCTCTCCTCCGTGACAGTCCGTTCATCCAATCATAGCTTGCCAGGGAGATGCTTGTCACCACGGAGACAGGCAGCAGGGCCACCAGGGCATTGTGGGATAGCTCAGTCCTCCAACATATAGACAACCTGCCATTCCTGATAGATGGGAGAGTGGATTTATTTGCCTCTCTCTCCTTCTCCCTCACTCCCTCTCTCTCTACACTGGAGTCACTCTTTCCATTTTATTCAACATGTTTGGCGAGCTCACTAGCCTGTTGCTCTTTTTCTGACAGCCTGGCTGTTTTCCTCTCTGTACTGGGGTCGATATCATATACATTTTATACATCACAAGGACATATCTAATTACTGATACTGCAGTTGTTTTAAGTACTCTGCATAACTGACGAGTGTGTAGAGAAGTTTTAGTTGCCACATTTAGTTTATTCATCTTTAATGTCTAATTTTGCTCAAAAGGCAGTAATTATCCCAGAGTTTCCTTTGATTATATAATAGGTGTGGTGGGTTTTTTCTGCCTTAAGAGCTGCTAACACTAAAATAATTTCATTAGCCTGCATTTCCATGGAGAGTTTTGGTTATGATCTTATTGCCATTTCGGGGGTTTTCCAAGAAGAAAAGAGAGGTTTTGTGATTTGTTTCATACAAAAAAGAAGATTATTTTGAATAGTGTAACAAAATACCAATTGTCAGCAGCTTCTCCTCCATTTGCCTTCTCATCCACCCATCTATTTATTATCAGTAACCTCACTCTAAGCTTAAAGAAAAAAAAGTTAATTCACCAGGAAACCTTAAGAGTCTGGTCTGCATCGGTCACAATTCATTTAATTAAAAGACTTGCAATTAGCCTTAACAAACTTACAGACACCCTCCATGTTCCACTCCATAAAGCAAGCACAGGGGGAGGAAAACAAGAGATAAAAGGAAACATGACATGATGATAGTAAGCTGAAGGTCTGTCTGTGTGTAGATTTTAAACACTTTAGTCTACAGCGAAAACATTGTAGACAGTACACCTCAGAGATTCTAGTCTTTAGAGAATCTGTCTCTAGTCCCTCAAGAGAAAGTCTCAAGTTTAGTTTTTAGTCTTGACAGAAGTAGCTTAAATTTTCTCCTTAGTGTTCAAGCAGAGAGGTATTCAGTAATCAGGTCCATGTAGGGTCTGCGGGTTTTCTGATGCATGAAATGTTGGAGGGAAAATGCAGAATCTCTTTTTTACAGAAAAAGTCTCTCATTAAAATCGGTATTTTTACTTTTTCCAATATGCTCACAGAAAATCACAATATGAAACTAGGTGATTTGTTTTACAAATTTTCATCACTGGCAGTGAAAAATCATGTCTCAATTAAAGTACTTTATCTTGTTAACATAGATCAGTGTTTGCTACTGCGCTGCGCATTTAGAATCAAACTCGTCGGGTTAAATTCTTGTGGCACAACGGTACCTTATGACAGCTCAGTGATAAATGAGGAATTCCCAGCTGGAATTACCGAATTATACTCTTATTCCCGGGATCGCGGGAGAACTCGTGAGGTCGCATCCCTCAGGACCCAAACTGACATTGAGAGTTATGTCTAATAACATATAAATGTCTAATAACATATAAATGTTGCATAACATTACTACACGCACAAATGCTACATGCTAAGTCTCTGTCTCTCACACAAATTCTACACGTCAGGTCAGTCTTAAAGCAGGTAGTTCATTGTTATTTTAGGTTAATCTTTTCCCACCTTTACTCTAGTATTTGGAGATGTTTACTTCCAGTGAACTTTAACTAGAAGCTACATAGTTATAGAAACTAAACATAGCCACAGCCAGTATCTCTCTCTTTTTTTTGTACACACTCACATACGCACACAAAATTTGTCTACAGGGTTTTGTGCACTTTGCAGTTTGAAGACCAGCTTGAGGGTAACCGCAATGACAGAAAAACGCCGTCAGTGCCACATCATAAGACACAGATGTGACACACGACACTGTGGCCATGAGGTCTTAAAGTGCCACAATGGGTATAATCATTTTTATGTGTCTGTGTTAGTACGCTCTCTAAATTCTCTTTAGTCTTGTGAGAAGGAGTATGAGCTTAAAGGAATAGCTCAAAAAGCTTTCTTGCTGAGTTACATGAGAAGATTGATACCCCGCGCTTGTCTGTATGGCAAATACACACACGAGATGATGTTATGTTACTGCCCCTGCTCAAAACAACATGTTCTTTTTTTCACTTTGGTTTTTGCATCTATTAAACAAACAGGATATTAGGGCCACATATTTTTTATCTTAGGTTAAGAGCTGAGAACCTCAGATTGGCTTAAAGTGAAGATTTCTCTCATTGCCATCATAGATTACATTCACCTGGGTATGAAAGAGACATCATGTGTGCATGTGGGTGATGGCTAATTAAAGGCTCTATGTGCACATCAAGTTTCTGTCTTTAACAGCTTCCAGAGAAGCCAAAAGGCAGAGTGGAAGGAAGCAGTCGCCCAGTGGCACTCTAGTTGTGTAAGTGAGGTCACCTGACGTTTTGTCACAAATCCTCAACCTCAAACACACGCACACATCATCACTCACCTATTCTCACACAATGAACACTTTACAATCTTTTCGTGGGAGCAGTTTATTAGAATGGAAACCAAAAGCACATATTTTCAGTTCATCATGAGATTTAATGTTTTTGGATAAGGCCATATGAAGCCTGGCGCCTGCAGCAGCCAGATTGCGTTGTTGTGTGCAGTGGGAGAGAGAGAGAGAGAGAGAGAGAGAGAGAGAGAGAGAGAGGAGAGAGACCAGAATCTGAGTCACGCATGGCTGCAGGTAATTAAAAAAAAAAAGAAAAGAAAAGAAGCTCCTGCACACCTACATGCCTTTGAAACATGTGTGGAAGGGAAAAAACATGCAGGTTTAAAAGCCTGCCCACATGTGCTTTTGTGTTTTCTTTTTATATTCAATCAAAAGTTCACATTTGATTGCTTTATCAATCTGAAATCCATTTACTGTAGCTACATCAACAAAGATGTTAGATAAAAAGGCCACTGTGACTGAGCTGTGTATTTCTACAAACGGTCCGAGCTGGTGACAAAGCATCAAATCTACACATTGTCCTTGGCAAACTGGGACATCTAGTCCTCATAGATTACATGGAAAATACATCTAGTGGCGTGACAAGGCTTTTGCGCTGTTGAGGAGTATTGCTTCTTAAAACCGCAATGCATGATTGATATGCAGTGAACAGTGCCCTTTCTGCCAAACCGTAAAAGTGCTGGTGGTATTTACTCAAATGCAGACCATGTAGAGCCTGTTACAGGCAGTGGAAACAGCGCTGTGCATCTGTTTCCACAGATATGCAGCGCTGCAAACTGATGCTTTAAATATAACACAATGACATAATTGGAAAGAAATCACAGATTTTGGTACCCTGTAGCTTTAAAAATCTGAATCTGAAAACTGCCTCCTCCCCTTCATCTAAATCCCTACTCATGACTGAAGTGGATTTAATAGGTGGAATCAATCAAACATCAGAGCCTGGATTCTCCTGATCAGCCTGTTTCAGTGAGAGAGCATGTGGATGTAATATATTTGCAGCTTTGAACACTACAGAGAGACGGAGAGAGAGAAAGAGATGAAAAAGAAACGGTGAAACGATGAATCGGTATCTGAAATCTGTAAACCAGGGATTCTGCACATTGGAGCTCATACAGATTAGCTTACACTGCAGCTGCTGCAGCAAGAGTGTGTGTGTGTGTGTGTGTGTGTGTGTTCTTCACTGTGCATTGCATGGCACTTGTTGTGCCACTTGTTTTTTTCCATGCAAGAGACAATGCAGCAATCAGGAGCTGTGGCTCTGTGTGTGTGTGTGTGTGTGTGTGTGTGTGTGACTGTACCCAGTGCGACTGCTATCACATATACATCCCAGCAAAAGCTCCAAGCAAGACTCAGTCTCTCAGTGATTTGGGACACTAAGCACCACAAATCAGTTTAACTTCCGCTTGGTTATCACAGCTCACCTCACAGTTGGTCCTCAGACGTTCTTCCTCACTCTGCTCCCTTTGCTTTGTTCACCCGGATCGCAGAGGATTTCAGGATTTATCTTGATTTTAAACCTTCCAAGTAATGTGTCCACAGAGATAAGTCACAGAGGTTTTTTTTTTTATCAGTGTAAGCTAGATGGATCACAAATGAAAATGTGCCAGCAACTCTACACCGGGGAAGAGATTTATCACTGACACCCATGAATGTCAAAATGTGGACTTGATGAAATTTGAGTACAAAAAAACCTTAATCCAGTCGAAAGTCAGAATCCCCAGTCCTGCATCGAAATACATGCTGTATTATCTTTAAGTAACTTTGCTTACAATTTACTGCTCCACAAAATCACTTATCTAACATTCTTCAACAAAATCTTGATCCAGAAAATAGTTGACACCAGATTGCTAACCTCCACATGACCAGCTCATAACTCGATCAGTTTGGAAGCATAAATGAAAGATAAACTGGCAATAAAATCAACATACAGACTCTCAGGTGGAACAGAATAACGAGAAGGCATCTACTTGAGTGGTTGGAATTTAAATAACAAGTGGATAAATAATTTCAGGTTCAACTGAATTATTCATTGGAAAAATAAAAGTAAAAGTTCCATGTAGTGGTGTCAATAATGGGTCCAAATACGATGCTGTCTATTAGTTTCGAGTGTGCAGACTTTTTTGCCTCACTTTCCACAAGCCTGTAGCTCATTAGCGCTGCTGTGTATTTCTATGCTGCTCTCATTAACATAATATTCCATCAGCAGCCTCATTGAAATCAGAGAGAAAGTTCAATTAGAGCAGCGAGCGCAAAAAAGAGAGAAAAGCTGAAAAGTACAGTATTGAACTCATTATGCATGTTTAAATAAAGAAAATAAAATGTATGTACTACATCTACAAGAGGAATCTCTTATTAGATTCCATCAACTGTATGTATTCCGGGACAAGCAGGACATGGTTGCTTTGGCACAACAACCTAATTTACATTCTTGTGAATTCACATGTGGAGCTTCCCGGGACAACTGTGGGCCTCTGCTGCTCCCTCTGCTCCACACATGGTGGATTAATTACTAAAAGAGCACCTCACCAATAGTTGTTGACAACTTACACGCCCACATTGTCCCAGCTCATTTAAGGATTTGACCTAGCAGTCTTCCAAATACAAAGCCACTCCTCCAAACCTTTAGGCCACTGGCAACGCTCATCACTTACCTTCCCATACACAGCTGCAACAACCCCTCTACAGTTGTGTATCAAGTATGCAGCCAGACATTGGACTTCTTACATCATCTTCCATCTGTACCAGCATTAGTCTAATGTCACCAAACATAGTCTCATCCCTTTTTGGAAAAGTTCCCCTTATTGCTAACTGACCAGAACTATGCTGGCTATGTTAACATGTTGTAAACATTAAATGGTCACACAGGGTGCATGAAGGGGGAGGTGTAGAAGAATAAAAGGAACAGTCACAGAGACAGATGAGAAGTACTTCTGGATAACCTTTGACTCGAGAATCTTCATAGAAAAAGCGAGTGAAAGTGTAGTCAGACAGACAGAGCTAAGAGGTCCAATCCATCAGCTCTCGTGTGGGATTATATTGTAGCAGCCTCTTTGGTGCTGTTGGATCTCACTGCAGGCTGACATCTCAGTTCATCACAGTGAAAGAAGAGGATGGAGTGAGGTGAAGATGGAGACAGAGAGTGAGAAGAGAGTAACAGTAGCTAATTTAAAATGCAAAGAAAAGTAACGGAGCTGCTGTCTTTCCCATCACATACGAATGTGAAAAAAGGTGCATTTAAGAAAGAAAAGCACATCACAGTTTAGGGAGCCAGTGAAATGGTCTGGTCCTGACCGACTTATATCCCTAGAGTCATGCTAGTGCCAAGTAAAGCTAAGTGCACAGGACCTTGTTTATACATTAGCATGATTATCTTAAGCAAATATTGAGCACTGTGGTGTCTGAAAAACATGTTTGGTGCTGCCCTTGCAGAGAAAATACAACATGTGGTGACATCTTAAAAATAGAAAGCAACTTGTATGTTGCTTGGAATTGTGAAGTAGGCATGAAGCAGGCCTCGTCTTCATCATGATCTCATTGGTTTACAGTGGGAATGTCAGTGTATTATAATTAGGCAAATCTAAATGAATGTCTATATAGATGTTAAATGTGAATGGGTGTAATAGGTGTAGAGAGGAATGGGAGATGGAGAGATATAGGGAGAAGAGGGAGCGAGGATGAGGAGGAGAAGGAGACAGGGGAACTGTTTTAAGGGGTTCGGTCTTCATAAATACAGAACAATATGTTTTGGCTTTGTGATTTAGTTGAAGTGTATTTGTATTTGCCTCTGTGGTTTATCTTTGTCTCTCTTTCCCTTGTTAGTCTCTCTGCTCTCCTTCATTGCTCCACAGCCTACTTTTTCTTTACATTCATTGATCTCTCTCTCTCTCTCTCTCTCTCTCTCTCTCTCTCTCTCCTCTTCACTCTATGTGTCAGTGCAGTACAGTGAGCGGCAGAGAAAAAGAGAGAGAGAGAGAGAGACAGACAGACAGAAAGAGAGGCCCAGCAGAGCGTGAAATGGTTTGAGCTTTTACTACAACTGGCAGCGTTTGACCGCATACTGCACCAGCCATTGCCGCGGTTACCCGCAGCAACACTGTGCTAATAGAATGGCATGCTGAGAAGAGGAAGAAAAAAGAACAAGTAAAGCCGGTGTGTTCTGCATGCGGAGCAGGTGTTAATGGGCAAATTGAAAACATGCATGACACACACCAGAGTTTGTTATCAGTCTCCCCGACTTCTACTCCTGACAAGAATGTGGTTTACCTCACTCTCATAAAACTGAGACGTGAACCCTGCCTTCATCAACATCTTTAGCACTCGACCCACATACTTCATCATGCTGCCAGACCCTGACCTGACCCAATGTGATATTTTTGTTATTCCTTCAGTAATGAGACAGATGTGTGCTTGCTTAGGGCACACAGAAAGTTTTTTCTCATGACACTGTAACATCTTATAAAAATAATCCCTTTGCTTAACCTGTTAAACAAACGCAACTTTATTTTCCCCCAACATTGGCCAGATAAACACAGCTGGTAAACCCTAAACGTTTTTCCTTCTTACTATGTGCAGGTGTGATTGGTAGTAATTAGTGGTCATACGGGTCATTTCTTTCCCACAATGGGGGCTTCCCATTGCAAGATATTGTTTCCTTTAATATCCATTAATGATCATCTCTCTGTTTCGGTTTCCCCACTGGCCATTGTGTGTCTTACTTGAAACACTTGACACATAAACGACATCATAACTCAAAAATAACCAAAAGCGAACATGACCTGAGCCCCAAGCGTTACCCAAGATATGAACCTGACAACGTCTCAGCTTTCAGGTAGCAGAACCTCTAACATGAGAAGTGTAACACGTTCAATTGAAATTATCCAGGGCATAAACAATGATACATCTGTTTTATTTAACCCGCTAATTTCATATTCACACACACACACACACACACACACACACACACA
>JAVQJL010047566.1:0-16227 GCA_036024295.1 Nannoperca obscura
GTCCTTTTTCTTTTTTTTAAACACAAACCTCAATTTTTGCCAAGGGGTTTATAAATTAAATTTTTTCTCTCCCTCTACCCCCCCCCCCCCCCCCCCCCCGAATAATCCAGAATTAAAAAGGGATTAGCCTCAGACGACTTCAGGCACCCACCAAGCCTTTATTAGTGTCTTGACTTGTTTAGGAATGCACCCGCCGGCTCTTTTTCAAAATAAGCCAGTAGCCACCTTAATAAACCAGCTGTGTATGATAATATTTCCCCCACGAGTGCACCGCTTGTTCATCAGAGGCAGCTCACTCTCTCTCTCTCTCTCTCCTCTGTTCCAGGACACAAAGTTATGGATCATTATGGAGTATTTAGGCGGAGGCTCGGCATTAGACTTGGTAAGTGACTCCTGCACCCTACAGACCGGAAATTGATCAGCAGAGGTTGGCGGATGAAATGAAACGATCCCGAGGCTCGACTGACCCCCCCTCCCCCCGGCCTCATGCCTTCTGTTTGTTCGTCCTCTAAAGATGGAGCCTGGAGCTCTGGATGAGACGCAGATCGCCACGATCCTGCGAGAGATCCTCAAGGGCCTGGAGTATCTGCACTCCGAGAAGAAGATCCACAGGGATATCAAAGGTAGCCGGCCGGCAGCAGCACACTCAGATATCACACAGCACGCTGAGAGTATTGACCTCCGCGTACACTTTCATTCATTATGGCGGTTTTTATTTCACTTGAGATGAGCGCTGCAGCGGTTCCACTAAAAGGCTTCTGACAGTCGTTCCGTCTTTAGTAACTACGTTGGTGATGCAGATGAATGTCCCTCCCCCCCACAGCTGCCAACGTGCTGCTGTCCGAGCAAGGAGAGGTGAAGCTGGCGGATTTCGGCGTGGCGGGCCAGCTCACCGACACCCAGATCAAACGCAACACCTTTGTGGGCACGCCCTTCTGGATGGCCCCCGAGGTCATCAAGCAGTCGGCCTATGACTCTAAGGTACGCTGAGAGACACACACGGTGCTGACAACTAACGCTATCACATGCCAAAGTGACAGGGCGCAGGGACCTTTGCATCTTTGGTTTAGGTACCTTGAAAGTGCTTGAATTGGTATGCCACACAAGAAGACGTGGATGTAAACGACAACAGGGGATACGAGCTGCTGTGCTTGTTGGTACGTGATGTGTGTGTAAAGCTGTACCTGTGCACTGCAGGCTGATATCTGGTCTCTGGGCATCACGGCCATCGAGCTGGCGAAAGGAGAGCCACCCCACTCTGAGCTCCACCCCATGAAGGTTCTCTTCCTCATCCCAAAGAACAACCCGCCCACACTGGAGGGCAACTACAGCAAACCGCTCAAGGAGTTTATCGAGGCCTGTCTCAACAAAGAGCCCAGTTTTGTAAGTAGTTTTTTTTATATTTAAGGATTCTGTTTTTTGTATGTACTGATAACTCAGACTCGGATTACTCTTCGTGTCCACAGAGGCCGACTGCCAAAGAGCTGCTGAAGCATAAGCTGATCGTTCGCCATGCGAAAAAGACGTCCTACCTGACTGAGCTGGTGGACAAGTACAAGAGGTGGAAGGCGGAGCAGTCGAGAACCACAGAGTCCAGTTCTGACGAGTCGGACTCGTAAGTCCTCACTTAACATGCTTTTTGTTTCCTGGAGTTTTTTCTTTCTTTAAGAACTAAAGAAAATGTGACACAAACCCACCCTGCCGAGGGAGAGAAGCATCTTCTGTGCTGCACGTTTGTTACAATGACTTTTAAGCAGCTCGTCCCGACAAATGTCCTCTTCTGAACATCTTTCCAATAAGAGAGCAGGACGGCCAGGCGTCGGGCGGGAACGACTTCGGCAGCGACGACTGGATCTTCACCATCCGAGAGAAGGACCCCAAGAAGCTGCAGAACGGGGAGGGGCAGTCGGGGGGGACAGACCAGGTGAGTCGGACCGCTGTGTGGGATCTGATTTGCCGTCTGAATTCCGACGCCATCGCCTCGAGAGAACACGCTTGCAGATAATGTGCACCGTTTTCCGAGAGCTAAATGTGCACGCCGTGCTGATTTAAAAAGACTCCCCCTAAGGTGAAGCTGCACTACTTTCATTTCCTCCCTCTCACGTCTCTCTCTCTCTCTCTCTCTCTCTCTTTCCTCAGACAGCAGACATTCCAAAGAGGCCTTATTCACAGAGCCTGGCCACAGTCATCTCTCCTGCATTAGCTGAGGTAAGAGCTCCATCTGGTGCTTTCACCTCCAGCCTTTCTCACTGGTGCATTTTCATGGTTCCAATCCCAGAATTATACCCCGAAGGGTCCCTGGTCTTATCACACTGTTGTTCTGCTCCCAGCTGAAGGCAAGACAGGAGCAGGTGAATGGGAACCCCATGGTCCTGGATGAGCTGAGGGAGGCCATCCTGCTGGCTGAGGAGGCCTACCCCGGCATCTCCGATTCCCTGGTGGCCCACATGGTCCACAGGCTCCAGAGGTAACGCCGGACTCCTTAATCCTCAGTCCTGTAGTCCAGATTTGTAAAACCGGTTCGATGAGGATGATGATGATCTACGGCTCGTTTCCTGTTTATCGCAGGTTCTCCACAAGCAGGACGTCCTCCTCCTCCTCCTCCCCCTAGCAAGTGGGTCTCTGCCCCAGCCGTGCTCTCCCAGGCCCCCCACCCCGCCCCACACCCCCAACACCACAGCCAGGTCAGAGGGTTAAAAGCCGAGAGGTCAAGCCGTTGAACACCTGCTGACCGCGTTTGACCTCCCGTGTGGGGAGCCTGTAAAAATGACTGAACTCCAAAGCAGAGGACAAACTGTGGAGAGCTTCTTGTGAGAGGAGGTGGTGGGGGGTGGGGAGGGGCGGCAGAACCCCTGGAATCGGCTATGATGGGACAAGACTCAAAGTCAGCAACAGCCAAGTGGGACTCTGGGCTCTGTATGTGCTGCGCGTGTGCGTGCTTGAATGCGCAACCTGTGTGTGTGTGCGTGTGTGTGTGTGCGTGTGTGCGTGCTCTCGCGTATGTAAGACTCCCTGTTAAGGCAAATTGCAGCATTCTTAATGAAACCTCAGGTAACGTGCTTTAAGTGGACTTTGTCCTCCGAGGCAGTGGGAGGAGGGGGGGTCGCCATGCTGTACACGAATACAAGTTGTCATCGCGGGAAAATGAATCACTGTGTACAAAATGGTCACGCGCATTTTGTAGATACTGATGACGTTTAAAAGTGAGATATTTAAAGATTTGAGACGACAGAACAGAAAATGCCTTGCCTTTTTGAGATAAACGCGTCTGTGTTCCGGCATTTCATCCGAGGTTCGGTTTGTTTTCTTTTTACTCGTCGGTGGGTGAAATTCAGCTCAGTATTCATCAGCGTTTTCTTTCTAAGCGACTGAGGTCCAATCTTCCATTTCAATCACCCGCTGAATTGTCTAACTAATATGATACTAAGCTTCCTGTAGAAGCTTTTCCTTTGTTTTTGTAGTCAGGGGGAAAACTCCTACCTGTACTTTTGTTTTGGCAATTTAAGTTCATTCTGAAAGTGTTTAGGACAAGAATAAAGGTAGATCTGTGTCTGCAGTGGCTTTTAAATAAGAATAATAATATTGAGTGGCGCAGAGGACAACTGCAACGGGGAACGTGGCGTATTATTTGTCCTCGGGCTTGCAATTTATCCTTAGCCTTACTGGAAAAACTCCAATTGAGGAGAGGAATAACTGGAAAGGACCATGAAAGGCAATCACATCGTGACACTTGGTCACGGGCGAACAACGAGCTGTGGATCAGGACGAGCCGAGCTGCAGAAATCAGCGCCATCTTTATGTCCTCACTCCAGACGTTTCTGTTCTCACTACCACACACATTCTAGAAGTGCCATGTCCTCTTTTATGCTTTCACCGGATGTTTGTAGTATGATTTGCACCTTTTTTGCACCACTCTTTGTTTTGTATTTCAAATCCGTTTTTTTGCACTTTGAAAGTGTGTCAAGTATTTAAAGAAACCTGTAAGAGGGAGACAAAACCCACAAAATGAAAAAAGTTGCTAATAGCCATGTTTTACTATATATGTTTACTTAAGAGTTCCAGAATTTACTACTGTGCTAATGCAGCAATAATGTTGAGGAGTTGCATCAAGACGCACTTGTCAACACAGGGATTGAAAGAAATGAAGAAATATCTGATATTTTTATAACTGCGAAGAGTTACGTATGGAGGTATGGAATGCTTTATGGATACGGGCACCTGCCTCCGGCAAAAAAAAATAAAGATCTAATACCTTACAGAAAAACATATGCTACAGAAATAACTACAAAATGTGTACATTTGGTCTCCTTTATCATAGCTGAACAGTTTGTAGTACTGTATATAATCTTTGCTTGTGTCATTTGAGAATCCCCAAGTTTAAATGTAAGCTCCTTGTAAGCTTTCAAAGTGACATGAGAAATAAAGATCTAATGCTAACTGAGAACTTTGTGTCGTGCGCCTCGTTTTCTAGAGCTGAAACACTGTCAGATTATGCCGTCGCTTTGGATTTCATAAGAAAACTCCCATCGTTTTACGAAATGTTAGGAACATCTGTCAAATAATGACTTTCTGAAAGTGTTTTTCGTCTTAGTCCATATTTCTGACGTTTTAATGCAGTGATGTGCAAAAAGGTTTTATATAACATAATGCCATTTAAAGAAATCTGTGCCGGTGCACATTTGTTGACAACAACCCCCTGCCAGCATCTTTATTAAAAACAGGGCAGTATTCTCCAACATGAAAGTTTGAATATGGAATGTGGGTCAACATTTTCTGACTGAATAAGCAGTCGCTGGTGTTAGATTTTGTATATCTATATATATCTATCTATATATATATCTATATCTATATCTATCTATCTATATATATATCTATATCTATCTCTATATATATATATATCTATATCTATCTATATATATATATATAATCTATATATCTATATATCTATCTATATCTATCTATATATATATCTATATCTATATATATCTATATATCTATATCTATATATACACATATATATAATCTTTATAATTTAACCTAATAAATGAATCAACATTACAGAATCAAAATTGTGTTACAACTGGGCAATGTATACTTATAAAAACTGCTTGCTATCTTGCTCAGAAGCAGGAGCTGATAAACTCAACTGTAAGTTGTTAGTTACTTCCCAGTTAATCCCCTCTCCTCAACAAAATAACTGCGTACTTTTAACATATCAACGCTGATACCCAATTTAGTATTTATTGATTACCTTGCTATAATTGTTTTCTCTGGGAGTCCTTTTAACTTAATCCAGGTGAGCACAGGTCACAACTGTCGATAATGGCCCAGTGTGGTTTTTTAAAGCACACGCATGCTTTGTGCGAGGCAACGTTACCGTTAACGTTAGCCACCTTGTTATTCAAGTTAAGCACAGCCTCGTTAACGTTAGTTCGGTCGTGAGGGGCTAGTCAAAAGTCAGTTAACAGCTTACAACCAAGGCTAATTTAACGTCAACTTCAACAAAGTCCGTGGCTATTTAACGGAGTGGCTATTACATTTCTATATGTGCATAATAGGCAGAGCACGAGGAATTGGTTTCCCTTTTGAGCAGATACAGATAAATATAAATCATTTGAATGTGACCGGCGTTAACTCTTGATATGAAGACGCTTCAAATCATAAGAAGCAGATTTTAGCTAACATTAACTCAACTGCACACACGTTCCGAGAACGATAACTAATTGTTTTCATCACAACAGACTGGTGCAAATCAACAATAACCATAGCGTGTGTACGGACGTTGCTGCCTATTGATTTGTTTAACGCCACCAGTTTGAAAAAGTTAAACCCCAGGACAAGTAACTTAACGACACGCTAACGTCGCCAAGTTGTGGTAAAACGTGAACTCCAAGCAGGGTCACTCGCATTCTAACGACACTAACGTTAGCAAACTACACCTTCTGTTGTCTCGTCTTCGACTCAATTGTAGAAACTCACCAAACAATACCTACCAACTCAGAATTTCCGCATTATTAATGACACACAAGACAGTACGGAGCGAGAGAAGTCAGTGGGCGAAGCTGTTTTGAGTGAGTTGCCTCTTCATTTCACAACGCGTTGCTGGTGGACAGCTCACCTATTCAATTGTTTGAATGTGAATCATATTTGTTCTACTTGGCGAGTCCTCACTGTGTGCAGCTGTTGGGTTCTGAGGCGCGCGCTCTCCCAACGATTCTCAAAGGGGAAGATGGAGCGCGTGCACGTCAACCCCAAAAAACCCATCGGGCCGTCACGTGGTCACTCACGAAATACAGGAAAAATGGATTCTTACACGTAACCTATTTTTAACTGTTATACTTCAATCAATGTAATATATTTTTATGTCATCCGGTATCCCAACTACTTGCTTAAACAGGTATGCCCCTGTGGGCATTTAATCACCGTCATGTGGGCTTGATTTGTATTTTAAAGCACCCATGTTAAAGTCCCATGGTATACAGTGAAGTCTAATTTTATGTTTTTACTACATTTAGTTCACTGACGTTTGGCTAGCCACGCCTGAAGCTACTTTAATATATCTAAACTGTCACATAGTGTGCTGATTAGAGCCACGGGCTACACAACAACACCGTTTGTGTAATGCTGCATTCAATGCACCTACTTTAAAGTGTAGCCCTTCTAAAAACGCTCTCATGTCATGCATCAGCTACCATGTGGAGATGGGGGAGGGGTGCCTCAAACTTTTTCACACTAACACAAGGTGGTTGTTGTTGTTGTTGTTTTTTGCAGAAGCAGGTTGGTTGAGTCATGACAAATGTCAGCTTCTTCCTATTTCATGACATCAAACATGGCCGTTTTCAAATCCAGTTCAATTTGCCCTCACCTAGACATACAGATGATAAAGCCTATATATGCTGGTGTCACATGCAAATGTGCATGTTTGATCTTGAAGAGAGGGGGATGCTTTCTATAGCCTACTATGATAGGAAATGTCCAATCAAACTTATAATAGCATATTTTAAAAATGCTAATGATAATTAATTATGGCAGGGACAATGTAAAGTCACCATTCTGTTGTATACAAATATAAGAGACCCTATAAGAATAATTTTTTGTGAGATTAGACCATCACCTACAGTAGCACCCACTGGCTAATGTCAAGATAAATAACAGCCCCTCCTCCACCCTTAAACCCTTCCAAAGAGACACATTGGTGCCAGCTTAAAGCCATACATCACACAATCAATGAAGATATTCAGTAGACTTCAATGTACACTTTATTAAGAAACACACACATACACACACACACACACAATGGCAGCAATGTCTGAAAGAAAAAAAAAACTTTATCAGTAACCACTCCCAGTTAAGGAACAGTGAACAAAGGGAACTGGGAGACACCATTTGCCAAAACCATCTCACAGTAGGCTGGGTTGCTGTATTCTCCCTCTTGTTTAGGCTATTAGACTGCTTTCCTTATAAAATAAATGTTTTTGTGGAAACCCAGTTGTTACCAAACAGGTCAGACCAATGCAGTGTTCTTCATATAATGAGTAGATCTGCAGGTTTGGCAAGCAGACATCACCAAAATGTGATTGAGTGCCCTGAGATAACTTTGATATGATATGGCGCTATATAAATAAAATTGAATTGAATTGAAAATGCATCACTGCTGTAATGAATGTGATTATTGTCAACATGCTAGATACCAATAAACAAATCACATATACCACATAGTACACATAGGAGCTAATATTGTACATGAACTAAAACTATTTAAATGCTTATTTAAGATTTAGTCCAACTGTGGGTTAAATAGGTCTATTGTTCTCTGTACAGTATTAAATAAAAACAGCCTGTGTATTTTGCATTAATAAGACACACTTACATGTGCTGCCCCTAAATTAAAATACTTTTGTACCCGCTGCAATACTCTGATTCAGTTTTTGGTATTCTTTCCTCACCCTAAGATCCTGTTACACAAACAAGTCTAGTATGTTAATCAAAGGCACCACGTGTGACACATTGAGGCCTCCCGCTCATTTCCTATTGTTCTGTGACCACAAAGGCTTTGTGAAAGGCTATCAATCTGGAGAAGCAGTATGATGCCTCAGGATGATGAAATTGCCAAGAGATGTTGTTGTCTATCATATGAAAGCACTCTATGTGGAGGAGGTAGTTTGTGTTTAACCCAACAAATATTCTTTTACTGGATGACAATTTGATCATAGACACCATTTTATTCATTGCAGTTATTTGATTAGCATAATATGCTTTGTAGTGGTAATGACAGCAACAAGTGCTTCAAACATTGTTTACTTGTTGCTGATTTAATTAACTTTGTCCTATTGTTTGACTTTATGCTAATGTAATTTCACTTCCAAAATCTTGCAAAGTCATTGTCTCAGATTGTTCCTTTCCAAAAAAGGAAAAAAAAAACAGACATGTATGCATTCAGAACTAAACCAAATTCTAATTAAAAATAAAGTAGCATCTTTGAAAAATCGAACGCTTGAATGAATAATTTGGAATTCAGTAGACAGACACCCTCGTAGGCACTGGATCAACGAATGGGGAAAGGCTGTGGTGGCTTCTTTTTGTCTTGACATGTCAGGAGCAGCTGACTGCATTGTTCTCCTCCGGATTCACAGCCTGGCTTCTTTCATAATCCTGGTGTTGTTCCTGAAAGACACTGATAATATATAATCTCCTTTCTCACCCCATAGCCAGCTACGTTTATTTAATGCAACCAGCTGTTGTGTTGTTGATCATCAGTGACATTTTTCAGTCATCAAAAACATTCCTGTTCTGCACATGTCTGAAATAGTTTTCTCCTTTACTGAGGAGAAATTGAAAAAAATTCTGCTGCTAGTTCCCTGCTGTCTGCATCTGACTTTTCGTTATTCCACAGTGACCCATATGGACATAGTTACTCATAAAAAACAAAAGAAACAAACTATAATGTGAGTTTACAGCCACACTTGTTGCCCAGATTGTAAACAAATGACCAAATAAGCTTACTCTGGTAAATATTAAATAAATATTTAGTCAATATTATACCAACAAATAGCAAGATTGGTTAATGCTTGGCTGTTCTGTCTGTTGAATAATCTGTCAAGTTTACTTGTGCTTAGATTCATCCTATATTATCATTTAACTAATCTGCTTTTCATCATCAAAACCAGGACAAATATCCTCACAGTCAAGTAAATATCTCAGTGGCAGCTCAGAAAGATTTGCTCTGTGCAGAGGGTTAAAACAAAAATGTAATAGGTCTAAACAGGGTATCAGAGCTCATTATGCCAGTTGTAAAGATACAAATCAATGAGTCTTCGGTTACCCTAGAATCTTTTGTATTCTGGAGTGATATTTCCAAGACGAGCTACAAATACAATAACCCACATTCATCAAGAATGTTTTTAACCTTAGAAATCCATTTACCATTGTCACACTGTTTCCATAGCAGCACAGTGCATGCTATGTTGTTTTGGGCCCCAGTCTTTCTGTGCATTTCTAAATTGTATCTCTCCCGTGCAATTTGTGTTTCTGTTCTATACAGAAACCTACAAACCTTTTAAGAACCAAATCAAATATCAAAAAGGGAAATGGAAGCAATGGAAGTCTTAAAAACCTTAGAACTTACAATTTAAAGTCCAAGTTTTTTTTTTCTTATGACACAGCTGAACTTAACAGGATAACATCACTTATTTGGACATCAAGCAAATGTTTGAATATCACATAATGGTAATGTTTTAGTATTTTGAATGGCATCAAAATAGCTTAAGTCATTGATTGGATTTCTGGTGTCAAACTACCGACGCCTTTTGTTCCTCCAGCAGGATGTAACATTACCCTGAAAAGACCCTAAAAATCACTTGAGAGCATCTGCATTAGAATACCTCCCTGCTGGACCTGCACATTCAACCTTGGTTAAAGTGAATGGGGCTGTCCTGTAGAGGCTAGATCACTACTATAGATTTGTTATCAGATTAGAATTAGTGATTACTGTGTCTTCACATTGGTCACTGGAATTGTTTTATCCTAATGTCTCCCCACAGAACAGACCTGTTACCAGCGAACAGTGTCCGTGATGCACATTAGTGCTGACAGCAGGCCTCCTGTCAGGCCTCCCTGCCCACTGTTCCCTTGTTCCACCCCCTCTGAGCTCAGTGAATTCACACAGTTGCATGCATTGTCCTGGGATGAACTGCAGCAACATGGTGGTCAAGCAGGTCTTGTGCAGTGTACAAGCTTTTTGCATTGTTAAATCCACACCTGTAATCAGCCACCCAGTTCATTTTGGTCTGGGATTGTGCAGTATGGTTTGAGTATGTGATTGCTTTCATATTTGTACAGAAAAGCCTTTGCTTTAGTTTAAAAGCTCACAAGTCTGGCATACTGCATGTAGGGGCATGCAGCTGCCTTGCCTGCACTGCTTTTTTTCTGCCAGGACACCTAGATGCAAAAAAGGCTGATTTAATTTCTTAATAAAAATATAAGAAAGTGAAGACATCCACAGACTGGGGGTGAGATTCAGTGTGGGTACTATTAAGTTTTTCCATTCTAAGATGATGTGAATTGTTTCTTATGATTTTATGTTTGGTAATGAACATGAGCTCTTCTCACATACCAGCGATACTGTTGGCTAAAACATCACACTACATCTTAATTTGAAACACTCCTCAGGGGGAAAGGACAGACAATGGATCACATAACTTATACAGTGCGAGCAATACCTCACCTTTTCTCCTTCAGTGCTGTGGCAATTACTTTGATGCACAATTTAAAATGATCCCACCTATTATAGAGGGTAATGCAAGAGGAGTGCGTCTCATTGATAACAAAGGAGCAGTGTGAGTTATGCCTTCAGGGGCCATGACTCATCACTTAATGGTGGGTGAATGGTGGGTTTAAGACATTACTATCTAAAACACATCCTTCCAAAGACTTCACAATGTGCTATCCATCATAGAAACTACATCATAAATGGTAAAAGAAGATTTGAGGGCTTCCTTTACCTGAAATATACAATTCCTTAGATCTTGTTTTACATCTTTTATCTCAAAGGTGTCTCATGGGCTCTAAAAAAATGTTAATTAGTATTCAGTAGTGATGTCCAGCAGTCATCTCTCTGTCTGTCAAACTTACAAATGATGGCCTGCGCTGAGGTCACTTTTCTTTTTTGCAACCATGTCTCTGTCAGATAACTGTCACTATTCTTTCAGCGATACCAATAAATACATAGATGAGTAAGGCTTACAGTATTTGCCTCTACACCCTACATAGCGAGGTGTGACTCATGGGTCACGCCTTACTTGTTCACAAGTTTAGTGCTTTAACTTGTGTGCATTGACATGATTTGGATGCCACTGGTGGAAGAATGTCATATTTACTTTTCACTTGCTTAGTCATTATTATTTTTCTCCAATTGTTGCAACACCCAGTTATTCTTAATTCTGTTTCTCAATGCCATTGGAGAAGGAGAAGAAGAAATGAATGGTGAACATATTTATTGTCTTCATATTGGCTGAAGTTATGCACGCATACATACTTATAGGCAAACAAAAGCAAGATATTAATTGCACATATGCCAAACACAAATGACTAACACCATATAAGACTTCCATTAAATTACATGATACAAAGTGCTGCAATCAAATTAAAAGCTAATCGACTGTTATTTATGACAGCTGCAAAACGTACAGCAAGGTCACATTTGCACGACACCATTTTGCCCCCTCAGATGCATTTGTTAACATGAACACTTACAATCACTTTCCCGCAGTAAACAGTACAGATTGTGATTTTCCCATATGGCCCAATACATGACTGTTAGGATATGTATGTATGTGCTTAAGTCTACATATAACATACATAAAGTAAGAAAACCTGTAAGTGCAGTTTGTTATGTGAACATGCTCCTCCTATCAGCTCTATTAAGAGCTGTAAATTTTAATGTTATATTCATTTAAGTACTTTTTTTATTTTATACCTCTGCATTGCCACAACTGCTATGAACATATATGATTATGCATTTTTAAATGTTTTTGAGAAATGAATTGCTAAAAGCTAAGCATGGTATTGTCTATTGCATAAGCCCAGTATGTCAGGTTGCAAGAACAGAGAGAAGTCACATTAAATGTCTGTAGAAAAGATTTCACACTCACATTGCTATACTTGTCAAGACATTTATATGACCCAAAAAATATATATATCTCAACAACTTCAACTATGGCCTTTTCAAATCACCACCAGTTCAACATCCTTCCCACTGTTCCATCTTTATCACAACTGTTCACTTGCTTTTATCCTCCCAGTCACTTGTTCTTTTACGTATTTTAACTTCTAAACAGTAAGAAAATCAAAAAAAATGTAGTTAAAGTAATTCAATAGGGGTTGAAAAGGAGATGAGAGAGAGAGAGAGAGAGAGAGAGAGAGGGAGAAAAAGATTGAGTAAGAGCAGGAAAGGGGGGAGGTCTGTACAGGGAAACTTCACTGTTGGTTTTGGTTTCATTTGGCCTTCTCAGCTGCTGGAGCGACAGTGACTGGCTCTGTCTGGACCCCAGCGTCTGTAGAGTTGCGTTTCTGACCCTGAAATGTGAAGGGGAAATGTTTGTTCATTACAGTATCTACTGTACTACTCTTTTCTTTAAAGAGCCGTGTCATTCATGCCAAATCTGAACTCATACATAACCCATTAGATATGTATTTACATTTGATTTAAGTTACTAGAAGCCTTGTTCTTGATGCTAGTTGTGGGGAACAATTTCTAACTTGATGTCTTTGTTTTTTTCCAAAAGTACCTCCTCATTTATTTCTCACTTGTATCATTTCATTGAACAACACTGCTTGCAATACTGCATGGAATATATGTCTTCTGAATCAAATCAAATGTATTACCTGTAAGTTATTAAAAGCAAACAGGATGTGTACATGACGTGAACTGCACTCTGAAATAGGGCCCACGCCTTTAGTAACTCAATGAGTTGCTGCTGCCATCTAGTGAAGCAGCAACATATTACAGTACAATGGTCAGCCAGTAATGGGAAAGTGACGCTCTCCTTACCAGAATTTTAAAGAACAGTTGGATGGAGTTCCTTTTCTCCAGTTTTCTGGGCACACTGGCAGCATCATCCCCAGCTTGGGAGGCCACTGAAGCTGGTTTGCTATCTACGACCGCCTCTGATGACTTGGCTGCTGCTTTAGGTTCCTCCTTCGCTTTAACTGTCTGAGCTGCCTCTGCCGCTGCAGCTGGGGTGGGGGTCGCCTTCTTGGGATCAGCAGCCTGGAAGTGTTGTGGTGCATAATGAGAAACTGAATTATTCCAGTCCTGGAGCAGCCGTGGATGTAATGTCCGGATCATTACGTAATAATATGTACAGATGGACTTTGAGATGACATCAAATGTAAAATTTGAAGTGACATTAAGATGCACCAGCTGTTAGGATCCAGTGTGTCTTAGTGGCTACAACATTATGATCATAGAAGCACTCATGTATGTTGTTATCATTTTCAAATATAATAATAAATGGAGAAAAATAGTAGTTTTAGATCAGCTTTTAGCTTCCAGGTGTAATTGATGAAATCACTCTGGTTAATAATGCGTCTGTTCTTGAGAGGTGATTTTACTGTATTTACCAGTCCGGTCGTTCTCCTGAGGAGCCGAACTCCACTTGTGGAGGCTGCCTGGACTTTTGTTGTCATGTGGTCTAACAGTACCTCAAATTCACATTAATCTGTTACTTTCTGTTTAGTAATTCTATCACAATTCATTGTCAGAGATTTTCAAATATTTTAAAGGCCCATATGGACTTAAGTGAATAGGTCCTTACTTTAGGCTTGAAGAAAGAAAGGAAGGGTGGTTTTGAGGCTGTTTTCTTTTCTTCCTGAACAGGCGGTGGTGGTTCTGGCTTTGCAGCAGCCTCCAGAGTACTGGCTTTTGATGGATCCACCTTCTTTTATCAAAACGCAGAAAAGAAAGCACATACATCATGAGCAATTTACAAATTCAAGGGATAACTATCATTGAAGCAGACAGAGTGAGGATAGGAGCTGCCACCTGTGAAGTGAAAGAAGAGGTAAAAGGGGGGCAAAATCCAGGATCAGAGAAGAAAAGGAGGTAGAAAAATCAGAAAAGAATGAGTCCCTGTAAGAAAAAAGAAGCCCACACCGTCATGCACAAAAATCAAGAATGTTATTGTCTGTAAAAAAAAAAAAAAAAAAAAAAATAGGAAAGGGGAATGCTTAAATTTACACTAAAGATCCTGAGAATGGGCTCATTTGGAGGAACAGTTGAACACTTTGGGAAATACACTTTAGCTTTCTTGCCAAGAGATAAGAGAATTGATACCATTTTCATGCCTGTTAAATATGATGCAGCAGACTGTTAGCTTAACTTAACGAATGGAATCGGGGGAGAGAGTTAGCCTGAATCTGTCTAAAGGTAATGAAATCTTACTGTTTAACATGTTTTACCTGGCTTGTTCAAAGTGGAAAGCAAAAAGTGGGTTTTATGGAATATAATGTGTTAGTAAGCATTAGAGATGCTGGCAGGGCCCCCTGTTTCTAGTCTTTATGCTAGGCTAAGCTATCCAGCTGCGGGCTGTTGCTTCATCCTTAACAGACAGATGTCGATCTTCTCATCTTACTCTCAGAATAAAAGCAAATGTGTTTATTTCCCAAAATGTCACACTCCTTAAAATTACCTCAGCTTCTACCAATGGTTGTGGTACCTTTTCCACCATCTGCAGGGAAGGAAAAATTATTTGTTTTCCCATTTATTTAAATGCTGTATTATGTGATACAATGTATAGAAATTGGTGCTACAATGTGAATTAATTGATAAACAATAGTGTGTTTTTTAGAAACTGCCATGCCAATTTTTATGTGTGTTAACTGAAATGAATGAAACATTATATTTGGTTCAACATAATATTTGATACATCATATCAGAGGCACCTGTATAGTGAAGAAAATTAAGAATTAATATTCCTGAGCACTTCTTGCTGATTTACCTTCTCTTCTACAACTAGCTATGCCACCTCCTCCACTGATTCATGAGGTTCAACATTATTTTCACTCTTAGCGGATGCAAATTAATCAACATATAAAAAAGAAACATGGAGATGTGATATAATCAGAGGATAAGAAGATTATTCCACTCCCTAAAAAGAGACAAAACCCCAAGACTGAGAACTTTCCTTGTCTTTACCTGGACGTCTACAACTGGTTCTGGCACCTCCACTGATGTCTCCTGCAGAGTAAAACTACTTTTTTATTCTGAAGAGATGCAATTTACATGTGAACATGCTGTCATTTACTGTATTTGGCATGTCTTTTATGAAATCCTTAAAATATGATTCAAAGTAAGACCCACTGTGCTAGTGAGAGGTTTGAAAAGAATAGAGAAGATTGAGCATACTCTCTAGTTTACCTGTACTTCTACAACTGGTTGTACCTCTACTTCTACTGCTGGCTGTGGTGCATCCTTGATTGTCTGCAGGACAGTGAAGGAATTCTTGTTGTTAGTTGAAGCCAGCAAGACAGATTGGAAATGTCCTCATGAACAGAGGAAACATATCCATTATTAAATGCTTAACATGTTAGCATGGAAATGAATAATATGTACTGGTTACAAGAATAGTTTGACATTTTTGAGAAATATTTACGGTTGTTGAAAGTTAGATGAGAAGATCAATACCACTCTCATGTCTCTGAGCTAAGTATGGAGATAAAGTCAGGAAGTGATTAGCCTGGTTTAGCATAAAGACTGAAAGCAGTCTTCTCTCTACAGGTGAATACACCTATCAGCAGCTCTAAAGTTCACAAATTAAAACATTGTATCTGGCTTGTTTAATCAGTACAAACACTTAAGTGTAAAAATGTTTGTTTTTTTTGAGACGCCATGTGCCATTGTGACCAGTGGCTGGGTACAGTGACTTACTGGAGTCTCAACAAGAGTGAGTGACAACAAATTATACAGATCATACAAACTGTGTTTATGTAGTGAAGTGTAGAGATACTGTAGACACATTTGTGTGTTTTGGATAGAGCCAGGCTAGCTGTTTTGCCCTGTTTCCAGTCTATATTAGTGATGTGTAGTTCATGAGTAAGTAGTTCAATGAACTACTTCTTTCCTATGAACTAATGTGAACTATTCCTCTCAGAGACTGAGTAAGTCGTTCATTTGGCTGCACATGCGCATTGCGCCACAATGTATGAGTTTCGTTTTTCCCACGTGACAGC
>JAVQJL010047581.1:0-10528 GCA_036024295.1 Nannoperca obscura
CACACACACAGACATAGATATATATATATATATATATATATATATATATATATATATATATATATATATATATATATAGTTGGCTCTGTTGTACATTAACATTTTCTTTACAGTATTAACACAAATTTGTGATCTGTTGAAGTACTGACCTCTTTGTCTTTGCTTTGTGTGAATATTTACATAGATTTTCTTTCTTCCTCCCATCAAGCGATTGCAGGCATCCCTCGTCAAACACATATCTGTGGAGGTTTGTGTGGTGCTGCCCAAGTTCAAACTGACCCTAATACAAATCAAGCTGCTGCCAGTCTCTGAGCAAGAACCAGGGTCAGAACAATCCAGAGCTCAGACAGCAGATGGCGCTGGTCTCTGTGATGCAACTGTACACAGAGACTTGGCATATGTGCTACACACATCTGGAACAACTGGCCTTCCGAAGATTGTGAGGGTGCCACACAAGTGTATACTGCCCAATATACTGCATCTGAGGTGAGAGCGTGTCTTTTTGTCTTTATTGGTCTCTAAAATGTTGTTGTTTTGATACATATTCAGAAGTGCACCTCTCTGGGCTCAGATCTTTGTTTCAGATGAGCGCAGAGGATGTGGTTTTCCTCGCCTCGCCCTTAACCTTTGACCCCTCTGTGGTGGATATTTTCCTGGCCTTATCATCCGGGGCTCAGCTCCTCATTATCCCTACTGTGATCAAGAAAATGCCCAGTCGACTGGCTCAGCTGCTGTTCAGGGATCACAAGACGACTGTCCTACAGGCATGTGTCAGGAAACAGTATTTTGCTTGGAAGACTTTTTCAGTCACTATAATGTGCTATTATCTTATTTCCGCAGGTCACACCGACGCTGCTCGTCCGCTTTGGGCGCCGTATCCTAACACAGGAGGTGTTGTCGCCTGGCTCCTCGCTGCGGGTGTTGGCTCTGGGTGGAGAGGCCTGTCCCTCGCCTGCTCTGCTGAGGAGCTGGAGGCACCAGGACAACAAAACCCACATCTTCAATATCTACGGTATAACCGAGGTGTCCTGCTGGGCCTGCTCCTACAAAATACCCGAGTCTCTGCTGCAGTCTAGCAACCCGTGAGTGTACCCTATTTTAAATGGTTTATTAAATCTACATGTCCAACACGCTGCAGTAAATACAACTTTATTTGACATTACATGCCTTTCAGCACGGTGTCCTGTGTGCCTCTTGGGACTCCTCTGATGGACACATTGTTGGAAGTAAGAGATGAACACGGCTGCATTGTTACAGAGGGTGAAGGGCAGGTGTTCATAGGTGAGAAACATCACACTGACACGCACATACATGCAAATGTTATTTTGTTGAACTAAATCCATATAAATCCATATGATCCTTGGTGCAGGCGGAAAGGACAGAGTGTGTCTCCTGGACGATGAGGACACTGTGATCCCCAGGACGATGAGAGCTACCGGAGACTGGGTGAATGTTAAAGACACGCAGCTGTGCTACCTGGGACGGAAAGACCGGCTGATTAAACGCCATGGAAAACGAGTGAACTTGGACAGCTTGCAGCAAGTAAGATGTTTTTATTTTATATGTAAATGTCAAAATTGTCATATACACTTTTTAATAAATCCAACAAAATACACATATCAAAGGCAATAAAAAGGTATTGGTGGCACGCTGTGACCTACTGAAGGTGGTGCTGATGTTGTATACTGTATACTGTAGGTATCACTGCTGTATTTCTAAGGTTTAAATGCGTGTAGATGTTTTACAGTCTAGAGATAAATGTACAATGCTCAAGCAAAGTTAAAGCAGTGACAATTTATTTTCTGGCCACTTGGGGGCAGCACAACAAACTGTAAACTCAACATTAACATATTATCACCTTATAAAGTTGTTGTGGGTTGAAGTTAAGATGTTTTAACTGACTAAAGGAGAAGGCAAAACGTTTCTCCTCCACTCCTCCAGCTCATCCTGAGTGTGCCTCAGGTGGAGGCCTGTGCTGTGGGTCTGTTTGAAGGCTTTCGACTGCTCGCCTTTGTCGTGGCGTCCACATCTGGAGACCAGAAAGCAGCTTCTCCTCTCACGTCCGTGGAACAAACCTCGGCTGAGCGTCAGCAAGGCCCCCCCTCTTCTGTGAAGACGGGCGGTGCAGATGGAGATCTGAGCCGACTCATCCTGAGCCGGTTGTCTCTGCTGCTGCCGTCTTACAGCGTCCCTGACGTGCTGGTGCTGGTCCCGGCTTTGTGCCTGACTCCTCATGGTGAGCATCAGACACACAGTCACCGCTGAGGAGAGACGCATTCAGTCACTGGTTCTGTCATCCTTGTGTTTGTTTATGGCAGGAAAAGTAGACATGGAGGCACTTGTGAAAATATTCCAAAGACAGAGACTGTGCTTAGAGTCTGATTCTTCTCGGGGAGACGTCACCAAACTAAAGCAAACTCTTCAGTCCCTGTGGAAGGTATGGCCAGCTTTACACTTCTAACAACATAATTCAACATGTAAATACTTCCTGGTTTCACTTGTGTCCTGAATGTGTTTATACTCAACTACCTATCGACAGGAAACTCTAGGTCTTCCCAAAGATGCAACCGTTGACGAGGAATCCAACTTCCTGTTGAGTGGAGGAGATTCTCTGAAGGCACTACACCTCTGTGAAGACATCCTCACTGCCATGGGAGCGACCTCACCAGAGCTTTTGGAGGTTATACTTGACGGGACCTTCTCTGACATCCTGCACCATGTTGCGAGAGTAACACTGACGCTGTCGCCCGAGAACACCCCAGCTTCGCAGTCTGAGGCCAAGAAACGGAACGCTGACACGCCCGTTGCGGCACCAGTGAAGAGAGAACGTGCAGCAGCAGAGAGGCCGCAGGCGGAGAAACGGGATGTTAAAGTTATAAGACGAGCGGGCGAGGTGATAGAAATGAAAAGCAGAAATCCAGGGACAAACACAACCCTCCAGGCTGATGCACTCGGAGAAGAGGATTCCAGTAAGGAACGTAGAGGTGGCGTTCTGGGCCTCAGTCTGAGCTGGTGCTCGGACACAGGCAAATGTGTGGACGCCTCCCCGGTGCTTCTAGTACAAGGCGGCACAGATCAGAGTTCATATAAGGGTGAAACAACAGTGTTCATCGGCTCCCACTCTCACAGGATCCAGGCTTTAGACCTTATCACCGGGAGCCTTCTGTGGGAGCGAGTCCTCGGGGACAGAATCGAAGCCTCGGCCGCAGTGTCCCACTGCGCGAGCCTTGTGGCTGTAGGTCAGTGTCAGCTCTTCAAATACTGTGTTAAAATACTTGTCTTATGTTATTGGTCTTTAAAATTTTTGGGACTTCCCCAGGTTGCTACGATGGCTGTGTGTATTTCTTGTGCGCTGCATCTGGAACGACACGGTGGCAGTTTGAGACGGGAGACGCTGTGAAGAGCTGTCCTGCTGTGGATCCCCTCACAGGTCTGGTGGTAGTGGGCTCACATGACGGACATGTCTACGCCCTGAACCCAGAGGTGTGAGATACTCCAATGATTCCGAAAACTCACAAATTAGTACATTACGCTCATGTTCAATACTGCCAGAACAAGGAGAATATGCCTTTGATTTAAATTTTCATTTAGTTAAAACTTAAAACCTGACCTTTTTAGAGCAGTTTCTCATAACTGCACCTGTGGGAATTGTTTAGTTAATCAAATGCAACAAATCAAGCACCACGGTATGTTTTTTTTCTTACAACCCTAAGTGAACCAGAAATAAAAACCAAACACGGGGGCAGCAGGAGCAACCACAGATCCAGACTCCACAGCGCCGGAGGCAGAAACACCTGCAGAAATCTTTGGGAGGGAGAGAGAGAGAGAGAGAGGGGGACGAGAGAAGCACAGCTAGGGGAAGAAGGTGAATTTGTGACGAGCATACCACTTTTAATGGGAACACCATGTGAACTCTATTGGAATGTGGTATGTTGGCACTGCACATCCACTGTATTCTTCTTACTCAGTTTTGAAATAGTATTGTGACTAGACTTGTTTTCTCCATATTTAATTCACTGCTGGATTCACTTTTATTTTAAGGTGCCTCAAAACCATTGTTTCTAATACAGAGTAGATAATGCGCTGCAGGTACTGTTGCTCAGTGGTGTTTTCAGATGCAGCTGTGCTATCTGTCCGATGGCATACATTTTTATGCTCCATTTAATTTTGATGCTAATCAGTTTAAGTGGTCTATTATCACATCGTCATTCCAAAGACACCCATATAGCATATGGGTGTCTTTGTCTGTCCTACATTGCCACAGTGGTGACATGTTTGGGAATCTATTCTCTGCTCATGCCGTGTCCTTGGTGCTGTGAATTTGGTTTGACACTTATCATGATAGTGGATTTGTGGTTGAGTCCTGATCTGAACTTTTCTTAAAGGGTGGCCTTCACAGAGTTTTTTTAATATCTCCCTTATCTGACCATTTTACCCATTGCCAGCTGGGATAAGATGACTCGGTGTGGGAGGCAGCCTTCTGCCATTCTGACACAGTGGTCGTTCATGATGAATTGTTTCTATGAGAGCAGGGCCTTAGTGCTGGTGCTGTTTGTCTCTTAAAATATGCTGGCATTTGTCCTGCAGCTCTCCCTTAAAATGTCAAGGACTCTCTCGTCATTGCTGGTGGGACCCTTCAGATGGGTTTCAACACCAAGACTCCATGTCTATTTACAGCATATTTGTGCGGCGTAACCATTGTAGAGCAAAAGCAGTTCTTGCAGCCTCTTACAAAGTTTGGTAGAATTTGCATATTTATTTGCATGCCATTTCCTTGTCAAACTGTTGACATATTGTTGATTTTCAGAGCTAAGACTGAAATTCTGAAATTCGCATTGATAACTACAGCTTTGTCTTGTCTGAAGCTATTGTATTTTTATTTATTTTTTGATGTGAGTGGTCTAAAATACCACTAACTCCAAGCATTACCACACTAAATATTAGGAACTGCTTCAGGCAGACAACTCTTTGAAACAGAGACTATTCAAAGTGATTTATATGGGGCTTAAAATGGGATGAACCATTTAAAACAGACAATAAAAAGGAAAGAAGATTGAAACAAAATAAAAGAATCACAGGGGAAGTCCTAAATCTTATAGTGCAATGATTAATAGCCCTAATTTCAATGAAGGGAATAAAAGTGTCAATCACATTTTCTTTCAATCCATTAAACTATTCAAAATAAAACACGATAATGAATAAATCCATTATCCAGCATGCATCCGTCCAGTACATGTTGTTGCATGTCAACCCTCCCTGCTTTTTATGTTTACTGATACTATCTGTTCTCAACTATCCCATAACCCCCCCAAAAGTCTCTTTTTAACTACACTGAACTTTGAGCAGTGTATGTTAATTCACAATGAATGAAAACATCAAGCCTTTTGTCTTAATTAACTGAAAACAGATATACTCATGAGTCAGTTAGTTGACTTGGAAGTCTTGGTGGAGAAGTTTCATACATATGATACAATGAAGACACATATAAAGTTTGTTTTAAAGATTATATTCTCAGTAAAGTAATCTGGAGCCACTAAGTGTTTGGGTGTTACAGCATCCAAAACCGTCACTCATGTGACCAAGGCTTGTCTTGTTACCAAGCCGTATATAGGCCAAGGATCTCTCCTTTTGATCCACATTTACCTTGATGTTGTCCGGGACAACCATCTCTGCAACCTGTGAGATAAACTGGTGGGACGCCAAGATCACCCTGTTAAGCCAAGAGGTCAAGAACCGAGGCCCTTTAGAAGGCAGTTAAAGGGGGTAAAAAAAAAAAAACTATTTAAAATAACGACACTTTTCCACTTGATTTTATTTTAATAAAACAACATGCCTCTGTCTAAGTTGCACATTTCTGTCAGTTATGTCACGTACATGAAAGGAAATCAGGATAAAAATGTTTGTGTTTGTTAATATTCTACAAGCAATGAGAGGACACTATATGTGTGTGTGTTAAATTCTAACCTTTTTAACACTCTGCTGAACATCTCAGAGGTTTCCCCAGTGAGGGCTTGGGCTTGAATCTTCACAGATTTCAGGAGAAGAAGGTCTAGTGTCTCAGCCTTGGAATTTTGCCTCTTAGAAACCTTGCTCTTTCTTCTCTGCTCTCCCACACATTCCCACCTTTATCTCCACCCTCTTTCAGCTCGAGGGTGAGGGTAATATTAGGCTTCATATACTGCTAACTTGAATCAGAAAAAGTAATGGTGACAGTAAGATGTTATTGTGAATTCTTTTCAAATATTTTCACAGGCAAAGTGTAATTTGCATGTTGGTTTTCTCACTGTGGAACACAAATGGAACATTTCAATGTCACGCCACTGGTATACTGTCATTTACCCTGGCATGCTTCATTTCTCTATATAAAGTCTTAACATACAGAAGCTTAACAGGTCGATTTCATTAAGTACAGCATATAAAATCAAAATTTTTGCTGAACTGTGTGTTTGGTATACTTAAGCAAGGCTACTACAAGGCAAGAATAAAGTATAAAATGCAGGTGTTAGATGTTGCGGTCCGCGTTCTTATCAGGGACATTTCTGTCTGGCAGTCATTCATGGCCTTCGTGGTGCTTGCTCCTGCTGGAACCAAATTCAGTCCTTCAAGGGCCTTAGTAGTAGAAGGGCTGTGTTGAAACTCATGTTATAATTGTCCAGATCTCAAGTACAGTATGAGATGGGAAGGATGTCCAAGAGGCCCTGTTTGTCCAGTATGTGGTCATTTTGATGTAATGACAAACAAACAACAGTGAACCTTTTGGACTGGAGTGAATACGACGGAAGTTTTGACAATGTTGACAATGTAACAGATGAGTTGTTGAATTCTCTGGTAACTTCTGAGTGGGACATTTTGTAGTTTTATGCCACAGAAATCCTGCTGAGAGCTAATTGTTCCCTATTAATGAGCTTCAGACTAGGACTGCAACAACAAATCAATAAACTTGATCAAATTAAATTACAGAATATTTGGAAATGAATTTCCTTATCGATTTTTTGGGTCTATGTTGTTACAAGCTGTGTCGTGGAGCTGGCTACGTCACTTCAGAAATAAAAACAAAACATAAAAAAAATGGCGGAGATGGAGAAAACTGTTAAACCAAAATCTTCCACAGTGTGGGAGCACTTCACTTTAAATAACAGTAAAAAGTTTGTTACCTGCAAACTGTGACAACCAATTTTAATGGCACAGCAGTACCACCACAGTAACATCCCAAACGTAAACATGTTGGAGCCGTAATGGACAAAGGGGGCTCAACAGCAGGGCAAGTTACTACAAAATCTTAATTAAATGGCAGGTATTGCGTTACGCGTCTCACAGCAGGCGTCTCCTTTATCTAATAACCGTTGTTTGCTCTGTCAGTTGTTAGAGCTATTTGATGTAGCAAAAGCCTGTTAACACTCAGTTTGTGATTTACATGTATTTTATCATTTATTATTGTTAATTATGTATAACAGCTCAGGTCCATTCAAGCAAAGTTCCTGTAGAAAGAGAAAGAGAGAGGGTTTGTGTGTGTGTGTGTGTGTGTGAGAGAGTGTGTGTGTGTGTGTGTGTGTGTGTGTGTGTGTCAGGGAGAAAGAGAAAGTGTCACTGTAGAAACAATCTACCTTAGTCTATGGCGTGTTGTTAAAGATAAGCCTATTTGATGTAGCAAAGCATGTTAACACTTTGATTGTGATTTACATTTTTGACACCTCAGGTCCATTCAAGCAACCTGAAAAATGTTTTGTGCAAAACAAACATATCTCCATGTTGTTTAGCCTACATTAGGTTGTTTATGTGTGTTGCGTTCATCATGTCAATTTGAAAGAACAGCTTTGTAATAAAATGAGGGGAAAACATTTTTTTGCATTTCTATCCCATTCATTAACTAAGTGTATGAATAATTGAAAGATTAATCGATTATAAAAATAGTTGGTTGCAGCCCTACTTCAGACAGTTTCCTGTTCCATAATTTCCCATATGATTTTCTTTGACATATTAAGTCATTTTGTTGCTTTTGTAGAAAAAATGTATGTCATTCGCTTTGTAATGCATCATTGTATTTTAATATGTTCACTCTAAACTAAAAACTGTATGCGACTGTAATTATCTATTCTAACCTTCTGTAATTACCATTATCTGGTAATCAGATTGGCTTAGAGAGACTGAAAAACATATGGAAGGGGTCTTGACGTTGGTGCTGCATTCGATTTAATATATTACAATTTATTTATTACAGCAACTGAAATGGCACAATTTCATGAGGACTGCAGTTTTCTGGCTTGACAGTAATTGACCAATTGGATACTTTGGTCTTTTTGATGGATCATTGTCAAGTGTAAAATTTACAAGTTGCAGGATACCTCAAGGAAGCTGTCTAGGACCATTATTATCTTCTTTTTAATTTTTTTTTTTTTTAAATGATTTACCATTAATCCTAGACACGGATATGGTTCTATGTACGCTGATGACTCAACAATATTGCAAAAAGAGAACAATAATAAGAAGAAACTTAAGTTGCATGTGAAGGATGTAACTAATAGAGCAAGTTCAACAAATCAAACTTTTGGGTATTATGACTTGTTGAAATGACTGTGAATAACACAGGGACAGGTGTTAAGTTAAATATAAGGTAACAGGAGGTGTGATGTCAGTAGTCTTCGGTTTGGTCTGGTGCCTCCAACACTTTTGCAAATAGCTTTGACCAAAGTAGCCATCTGTGCTCTTATTCTTACAGCACACGTGTTGGTGGCATGTGTAAAAGTTATATAGTGATAGAGTATACATTGTTTCTGTAAATTGACAGAAATCTTATACAAACAACTTACTTTTATTTTGGATAGATATTGGAGGTAAATTGTGTGCATTGATAAAGAATTCCCAGGAAACAAACAAAGATCAATTTAATTTAATCCATAAACAATAATCTCCTTGCTCACTCTCTGTACTCATTTTAAAATTTTATACTGATATAAAGTTAAGTGGTAATATACACTCAGGTATTATATCAATCACACTTAAATGTTGAATTGAGGTAATAATGGCTAAGTTGGGTTAATTTATATGTCTTTTGTTGACATATGAGGCACTTAGCATTGTTATATTGTTTACCTGTAAGTACAGGTAAGTAAGTTGTCACCTGGTGTAATGGTGTGTTGGAATGAGATTTTATGATGTCTGTTAATGTTTGTTAAAAGCAGAAATCTAATCAGGTCAGTCTGACATTGCATGGAATGTACTCTAGTAGTAAACAACACAGATTTGCATATTATAGCTGAGTATTTACACATTTTGTTCTATTATTTAATTTTCTCATGTATGTTGATTATTTTATATGGTACCTGTATATTAACAGAGAACTTCATATTACATTACAGGTGCCAACTCTGCCATCACTGATTGTACTTTATGTTCCAAGTCACATGGTAGCACCTGTGATGCAGTCAAAACACAGATTATTATTGGATATTATCATATCCATTAGTTTTTCTTCCTTCTAGAAATGTGTTTTCTTTAATCCAGATGCTCTTCATTGAATAAAAAAAAATCCTTCCCAGCAGACAATACAAACTGCCTATCTACAATCCAAATTATACATTATTCCTTGTACCCAGCCTCCAGTGGCTAAAACAGGACCTGCGCAATAACGATACGTACCAATGGTGCAAACATTTGCAGCTTGAATATTTAGTTAAGTCCAAGTCAAAGAGAAACCATCAACCATGTCAGCCGGAAGTGATACATTTGTCAATTTTGTCCTTATCAATTTTATTAAAGGAAATTGTGACTTCACCAGCTAACTAGACCAAAACAAAATCCATAAACACACATCACAGCAGGAGACCCTTTGTGGCTGAAGAATGATGCCAAATCACAAAAACATTACCCATAGTTGTATCTAAATATGTAAAAATGTTTTCTTTTACTTGCCAAAGTTTAGAGATATCTACAAACTATAGTTCTGCCACCAGACTGATACAATAGAAGTCAAAGGAATTTTCCTTGTGGTACACAAACACACAAAAGCTCTGTCATATTGAGACACTGAAAAGTGGGACATTGTTTCTTTCCAGAAAGTTCAAGATACAAAACAGATACAAAGCCTGTGACTTCAACACCAGAGACTGGTGTCCTAAGAGCAGTGTAGCATTTAAGCCTATTATATACTCTTGAGCAGCTCAGAGGTTTGGCAAAAGGCTGGAGTACAAGACCAGGCCATTCCTGCAGGAGTGCAGTCTTTGCTTTGACCACTGAACTGCCCTTATTTAAGCTTTAATCACACTTGAAATGTCTCTGCGTCATTGTTGTCCCGTGACTGACACCTAAAGTGTTAGCTGTGTATAATACCAGGACACACATGTGTTCACGCTTAATAAAAGGATATTCAGCAACTATTCAAAATCTATAATTCAAACACAGATGCACACATAGACATTACATTTAGGCATTTAGCAGACGCTTTTATCCAAAGCGACTTCCAAATAAGAGCTTTACATAAAGTGCATAGAACCATGATTGAAAACAACAAGATGTCTCATCAGACTTGTAA